>RJWJ010023594.1:0-25673 GCA_004363605.1 Indri indri | reverse complement strand
TCACAAATTCATAAGCTGAAGCCTACTCCTCAATGCGATGGTATCAGAATGAGGGGCTTGGGGGGAAGTAAATTAGGTCATGAGGGTGGAGCCCTCATGAATGGGATTAGTGAGGAGGAGACATGGGATCTTTTTCACTATCCACCATGTGAGGACACAGTAAGAAAGACACCTACAAACCCGGGAGCAGGCCGTCACCCGGCACCAGCCCTGCCAGCACCTTGATCTTGGACTTCCCAGCCTTCAGAACTGTGGGAAGTAACCATGTATTGTTTCAGCACCCAGTGTATGGGGATTTGTTATAGCAGCCAGAGCTGACTAAGACATGCTGGGTTAAGATGCCCACCAGCTTGCTAGAAGGTCCATGATACTCCCAGCTGCTCTGAAAGCAACAGATGTGGCACTCAGCAGCCAGCCAGCCGTGTGAGGTTCCAGACTGACGCCTAAGGCCACCTCCCTGACCCCTTGGTTTGATCTCAAGAGGGACTGGAAATCACTTCAGGCCATAGCCACACCCTATAGACCTACCCAGGGCATGGACAAGCGGCAATGAACCTGCAGAGAAATAGGATGGGGCAGATGAGCTCGGCTGCAGGGTTGGCAAATGTTCTCAGGCCACTTGGAAAGCTGCAGCTTTAACCATGTTGTCTTAGAGAGGTTTAGCCATGGCAGAGTTGTCATTGTGGGTGACATGTCCAGACCCTGGCAGGGGGCATCCTCCTCCTGCCCTTTCTCACACTGCCTTCCTCTTCCCCTTCCTCCACCTTCCTTTCCTGCCTGCCCAAGTACAGCAGGGTTGTGCCTGTCACTCCTTCAGTGACTGCATTGACCAGGATGCTCCGGTATCCAAGTGGTCCTGGGAATTCCACCCAAGAAGAGGGCGCAGAGACATGGGGGCTGATGCCTCTCCTTATACTGCGCCGCAATGGCTGTCGGTCTCCCCTTCTTCTGTGTCAGGTCTGCGAGGACAGGGATCGTGCTTGTTTTTCTTTGGATTTCCAGTGGCTAACTTAGTGCCTGGTATATTCGAGACCAATGTGTATTGCAATAAATTGATTAACTGGTAATTTTCCTAATAGATTTCTTCCTAACTGTATTTCACTTGCTGACTTAATATGCCCTCCGTGCCAGAAATGAAGTTTCAAAGAAAGTCAGTGCTGTGTGTTTGCGTTAGTTTACAGCACTCATGCCATCCTATCACACGCTATCCTGTTCACCCATCCACACTAGCATGTAAAATCCCGGAAGGCAGGAACCATAGCCCACTTACTCGCAAATATCCACTGCAGTGCTGTCGCGTCGCAGGCTTGGCGGTTGGTGCGTTGATGCGAATAATCTCGCTACAAACAGAAACTGTATACTCCACCTAAGGCCATCTACAGCATCCACTGAGAATTCAAGAGTACACTTCTCTCTAATCTTGACAAATCATAAGAAAGATTCCTTGAGCTACTATGACTTTCACAAGAATTCACAGGTTCGAACTGCAGTATAACAAGGCCGTCTATTCCCTTTTGTCCCCCTGCTTGGGGGCTCCCCCTAAGGCGCAGTCTTGCCAAATCTTGTCACTGTGTTTTCATCTCAGTATAAGACTAGAACTTTCTTTGCCTTCAGTTTTATCCAGTCTCTATAAGCAACACCAGAGTCCCTACATTTCCCTGGCAGCTTGCAACCCCCTCTCTACGACCAGTGTCCATCAATGTTGAAGTTGTGATAACTCTTTCCTAAAGCTGTAGGGTTGAGGCTCACTCCACTGATTAGCTCACTCCACTAATACCGTGTTTCTTTGAGGGGGAGACAGGGTTTCACTCTGTGACCCAGGCCGGAGTGCAATGCTGTCATCACAGCTCACTGCAACCTCAAATTCCTCAGTCAAGCAATCCTCCTGCCTCAGCCTCCAGAGTAGCTGGGACTACAGGTATGTGGTGGTGCATGCCTGGCTAATTTTTTAAAAAAAAATTTATACAAGTTCTCTCTACGTTGCCCAGGCTGGTCTTGAACTCCTGGCCTCAAGCCATCCTCCTGCTTCGGACTCCCAAAATCCTGGGATTACAGGCGTGGCCTCCACTAATTAAGTTTTTGATGAGATATTTCTCCACGGGTGCTATGTAGATCATTCTTTTTTCCTTTTTGTACAAAGCTTCAGAATTTTCTGCCTATGTGTTGGAATGGCAGGCGTGAAGCCAAGGGGTAAAAAAAATAAAGTAAGAGAAGAATGGAAGTCAGTCCTAAACAAAACACCAAAAGTACTCGAGATTAAGCAGGTGAATGTCTTTAATGCTACTGAATTGTACACCTGAAAAATAGTTCAGATGGTAAATTTTATGTTTCATATATTTTATCACAATTTAAAAAATGATTGTGGAAGCACAGCCTGTAGTTGGAGGGGAGGGCATAGTTGTCAGAAATTCTGTCAAATATATTTGCCGAATCTTTTAAAGTGTAAATCAATTTGCGAAGACATTTAATCTGCTAAAATACATTTACATTAAATGGAATTGGTTTGTGTAAACCAAAGGTGTCTTCTTTTCTTCCATCTTTTGTGGTGTTGGCACCAAAATACCACTCTATAACCTAGACTTTATGTTTGTCAGCTGCCTCAGAAATAATCCATTATAGGATTAGATTCCTGGTGGTTTTATTGGACCAGATCCAGTTTTTGGAAGACAGGTTTTTCGTCTCTTTTCATGCACACACGATCTCAGATTATATTCAGGCTCATAGAGTTCTAGAAAAGTTACAGACTGATGTCTTTCTAGTTTCAGATAAAAACATGGCACAAGCAGAACACTCTCAATGAATCAAAAAGCATCCCTCTCCTCACATATCCATCTTGTGTAGATATCAACTTGTATGCCAAGGACTGTAAATTGTGCCTGTAACGGTGAACACACGCATTTTCTGTGTTTAGCTTAATACTCTGTGGGAGCACCAGGTACTGATGGCAATTTCTATACTTCTTTAAACATAAGCATCAATCAGGCTCCAAACTGTAAGCATTTTGGAAACACCATACATTAAGAGCCAAGAACTGTTCGGGGAATCACAAATATTTATTCTAAAGCAGGTCTTAATTCAGCTTTCTTCTGACTGGGGCTGTCTGCTGACATCAGTCCTTTATTCAACACCCCAAACCCTTTCGAATAATAGCCAGCTCTTCACAATTCCACATGGCAGTCCTCCTGATTTTCAAATGCAGAAAAATCCAGACGGAAAAGCCAAAGATATGCTAAACACTTGGAATTATATGGCTGATTATATGAGTCTACGATGCACCTAATGGCAGAGAGGTGTGGGGAGCTGCCTCCTAGAAACTGTGTGACACCGAGGGAACCACTTGAGTTGGGAACTCTCTGTTGTCCTCATCCACAGAACCATCTGTGTATTACATCCACATGTAACTGCATCTTCCAAGGCTCAAATGAAATCAGATGAGTGCCAGGATTCGAATGTGTCCGCTCCAAAATTCAGGTGTTGCTAATGTGATAGTATTAAGAGGGAGCCTTTAAGAGGTGATGAGGCCTTGAGGAATGAGAGTAGGTGCCCTTGTAGAAGGGACTGACAGAGGGAGTCCATCTCTTTTGCCCTTCTGCCCTTGGCCATGTGAGAACACAGCGTTTCTCAGCTCAGCGTTTCTCCCCTCCAGAGGATGCAGCAGCAAGGTGTCATCTTGGAAGAAAAAGGATGGGGTCTCTTAACAGACACAGAACATGCTGGTGCCTTGATCTTGGACTTCCCAGCCTCCAGAACTGTGAGAAATAAATTTCTATTGTTTATCAATTAACCAGTCTCAGATACCTGTTGTTCCCTCCCTTTGGCCCTTTAGCCCTAAGGGTGGTAACAGCTTTGCACGGTGTTAGTCTCTGGGTACATCACAATCTTGTCTGTTTCTTTAACCCTGTCCATAAGGCTCTTTGTTGAGCCATTTCCTAACAGGACTGTTACCTGTACATGGTCAAGCCATCTTCCTCTTCCACTTGTGGTCTTGTCTTCATTCCCTGTTTAATACTGTACTTTGGTTTCTCTGGAGAGAGGATACTATAGCATGCCACCCAGATCTCCCCTTTAGGGCTGCAGTACTTGTTCCCCAGTTGTTGACAGTGCTCACACCAGAGTCCCTCTTCAGACATTTCCCTCAGCAGGAGAGAGCCACCTTGCCACGGTCACAGCCCATGATCCATAACCCCTTGATCCAATGACTCATCAGTGCAGGGAGGCCTGGAGTTTATTAAAGGTGAAATCTCTTTGCTTCCAGGTGGGACAACCCTGAAGGGCTTTTCCAGCTCCACAGGTCTACATGGGATTGGCGGAAGCTTTCACTGAGACTGCATTGCTGTTCGAGTCCTCTGCCCAGTCACTCTGCCTACTTTCCCTCCTCGGTGCTCTTACTGACAGCACTCCTGGTAAAATTCCTGCACACCTATCTCCAACTTGGAGTCTGCTTCCCAGGGAACCAGCCCTGAGACAGTGGGTTTCTGACTAAAGACCAGGAAATGGTCCTCCAACTACATGCTGTTAACTGTCTTAAAGACAGTGCCTGCCAGACTAGATTCAATTTCCTCCTCCTGTCAGGTCCTCACCTAAGTTTCCCACTTACCTACCTGTCTGGGTCTCCTACCTGTTCCCACTCCTTGGAAATTCCATTAGTTGGTCCCATCTCCCTCATGTTGCCTAAAGAGTCCAGTGTCTCTGGATTAAGCTCTCTTATCACCCACTGACCTCTAGCTCTGACATCCTTCTTGCAAAATAATATATTCTTCTCAGTTCGCACTTTGTGCTGGGCACGGAGCTGGTGCCAGGGACGTGGAAATGAAGAAGTCGTCTCTGCCTTGGAGGCGCTCCAGTCCCACATATGCCACTGTGCTAATGTAGACTTTGTTAAGGAAACTAAGAGGAAGTGGCTTGAAAGGCAGGAAGAAAATGGAAAGAGAAGAAAGCTCTGGAAGCCTCCTCAAGGAAGAGAGAGAGAGATCGACTATGTCAAAAGCTGCTTGGGAGATCAAATAAGGACCAAGAATTATCATTGGTCTTGGTTACATGGAGGTTACCAGAAACCTTGACAAGCGCTGTTTTAGTGGAGGGGAGAGGCAATGGCCTGCCTGGAGTGGGCTCGAGAGAGAAAGGGGGTTCAGGAAGGGAGACCGAGCACAGAGTACCCCGGAGTTTTGCTGTAAAGGGAAAGGAAGAAATGGAGTAGCAGATCACAAGACAGAGGCTCACATGTTCATTTAAGTCAGATTCTGTAGTGAGTTTTTGTGCTAATGGAAATGATGAGATTAAGAGGGAGAGTCGTGGTAATTTGGGGATACAATTGTGGAGTGAAGGGAGATAGAGATGTACCCACTGCGCGAGTGAAGGGGTTGCCCGTAGGAACACGGGCGTGGACATGTGTGAGTACAGAGCCAGGCAGGTTCACAGATTGGGGTTTGGAGTAAATGAAGTTCTCTTCTGATTGCTTCTATTTTCTCAGCAAAATAAGGAGAAGGATCATGAGCTCAGAGTGAGAGGTCGAAGGAAGACACTGAAGATCTGAAGAGAACAGAGGTGCATAATCGTCCCACAGGGGAATGGAATGAGAATGAGTCAACTGGGGATTGTAAAGCTGGGTTGTTGGGAAGATTCAACAAGATAGTAGATGAAAAGCATTTAGAACAATGCCCTGTACATAAGGAACATGCAAAAATAATTAGTTATTATTAAAGCAACCTGGTGATGATCATGCTGCTTATAAACAAAGTGTTTTGAGAACAAAGAAGCGGCACCACTCCTAGGAAAATTAGGAAACTAACCCCAGAGGCAATGAATTAAGAGCTTATTTTAGTGCCAATTTAATGGTGAGTACATGTGGTGTTTGTTTTTCCATTCTTGTGATACTTTACTTCGAAGAATGGGCTCCAGCTCCATCCAGGATAATACAAGGGATGTTAGTTCACCATTGTTTTTTCATGACTGAGTAGTACTCCATGGTGTACATATACCACGCTTTATTAATCCACTCATGTATTGGACACTTGAAATAAAAAAAATTTAAGAAGGGGGAGGAGGAAAATTTTAACAATTACTTAAACATTGGGTGTTAAACATATTACTACTACTGAGAATGAACTAGCCAGTGGCTTGTTTTTATAAATAAAATGTTATTGGAACACAGTCATGCTCATTAATTACAGATTGTCCGTAATTGTTTTCATGCTACAATGTCAGAGTTAAGTAGTTGCAATAGACACTGTATGGTCTGCAAAGCCTAAAATATTTACTATGTAGCCTTTTACCAAAAAAAAAAAAAAAAAAATTTGCCAATCGCTGAACATAGAATTAGATAAAAAGTGATTGCAGACCTAAGAAAATAGATTGGAAACACAAATAATATCATTACAGAATTAATAAATTAGAAACAGCAAGGAAGAAAAGAGACACAGCTATTATAGAAACTGAATTGCTGACTTAGGAGAAACGCTAAAATAACCAGCAGTGAATGCACAGATTTAAGCAATCAGAAAGAAAATAGAAAATATTGACAAATTCTTATTCTCCAACTCTCCAAATATTTAGAACAGTTGAAGGTGATCCCAATATTTGGTGTCCCTGAAGTAGAGAACTCAAAAGTATGGAACAGAAAGAGTAAGTATTCAAAGATTTAATAAAAGAAAACTTCCCCAGAATGCAGAAAGAATTGAATCAGCAGCCTTGAAAGAACACACCATGTTCCAGGACATTTTGAATCAGTACAACCTACAGTGAATCATATTCTGATTCAGTTTCAAGAATCAAGAAAATCTTCAGACATCCAGAAAGGAATGGCAAATAATCTAAGGGATAAAACATTGTGAGGAATCAGATTTCTGCATGGCAACAATTAATATCAGAACAGTGAAATAACCTCCATAAAGCTCTGAAGGGAAGAAAAATGGCCATTTCAATCTCTGAATATTTTTCTTTTTTGTTTTTTTGTTTTGTTTTGTTTTTCTTCTAAAGCTTTCTACAGACAGCTGAATATTTTTCATAATCTCTCAATGTTACAGCAGTAGTTCTCAGACATAGCTGCACATTAGGCTCCTTGGGGATCTTTAAAAAATTATCCGTGTTTGAGAGGCCACCCCAAACCAATTAGATCAGAATCTCTAGGGGTACAGCCCGGACAACGGTAGTTTGCAAAGTTCACCAGGTGACTCCAGATGCACATGATTCTAAGGCAGATCTACTGAGAGTGTGGTCACCTGGGAGCTTGTCAGAAACGCATGTTCTCAGACCCCACTCCAGACCTACAGGAATCAGGATTTTAACAAGTTCCACAGGAGATCTGGATGCATGCTTCAGTTTGAAAAGCCTTGTGGAGGAATCTTTTGAGAAAGAAGATCTAGATCCAGAGATTAATCTAAAAATGGATTTAAATATAGATTTATGATATATAATTTTTAAATTAATATTTGAATTTAAGAAATGTCCTCAGTTTCACTTAAGTTTTTCTTGGTAAAAATTAAGTTGAATAACTTTATTTAAATGTAGCATGCATGGAATCATCCCATTTTAATAAAAGCGTTTCTCCTCTATCTGCAAAGATACAGAAAAAGAAAGATGTTCACCTGATATTATTTATGAGTAGTGAGATTCGAGGTGATTTTAGAATTTCTTTTAGTACTATGCTATGTTGCTGATATCTCTAAAATTGCATATTATTTTTCAATATTTCTAAAGTGATTTTTCTAATTAAAAAAAGCCTTCAGGCCAGGTGAGGTGGCTCACGCCTGTAATCCTAGCACTCTGGGAGGCCAAGGCGGGAGGATCGCTTTAGCTCAGGAATTCGAGACCAGCCTGAGCAAGAGTGAGACCCGTCTCTACTAAAAATAGTAAAAATTAGCCGGGCACGGTGGCATGTGCCTGTAGTCCCAGGTACTTGGGAGGCTGAGGCAAGAGGATCACTTGAGCTCAAGAGTTTGAGGTTGCCATGAGCTAGGCTGACCCCATGGCACTCTAGCCCAGACAACAGCGTGAGACTCTCAAAAATAAAATAAAATAAAATTTTAAAAGCCCTCAATTCATTAGTTTGATGATCAGGGTATGTGTACCAATTCACACCAAACAAATTCACAGGTACCAGGAATCAGAATAGCAACACATTAATTAACGTAGCCCATCCCAGATCTAAGACATGCCATCCAAAGAAGGCATCTGCATTTTAGTGGATATATTTACTTAGGGTCTAAAACACATTTTAGAAGACTGCTTAGTGAGCAGAGAAGTAGAAAAAAGAAAGTGGGTCTTAGAAAATTTCTTTGAAACTATCATTGAGTAATGATTTGTCCTTCACTGAAGTAATTATTCTTTGTAAAGAACTGTTTTCTCAGCCTAAAATCAGGACTCTGTCTTCCTATCCTAAATATTTATCATAAGGTACAGTTTCCCAAGGTTATGATTGATATTGCTTATATTTCCAAATCACAACTGCAAAAGAGTCATTTCTGGAAGGATTGTATTCAATCTCAAACATAAGTTTAACATCCATGGTAGATGCAATATCAGAAGTTGGCATCTCATTCTTATCTCTGAATCTTGAGTTTACCTTACTTGGGGGTGATTTCAGCCTTCTGTGTATTAATACATGCTGTTTTTTCTAAAAACTTCGTAAGGAACAAAAATAGTAAACGTAATTTAAGGAAGTAGAGCCTGTGTTTTTTTATAAAAAAAGATTTAATGAAAAACGTAAGTTAAATTAAATTCTATCCAAAGGCTAAAAAGGTGATTAATTATTGTCAGCACATCTCATTTATTAAAAAGAAATAAACATTCCATAAACATTCCACTCCTTTCTTGAACTGGCTTGAGTTGAACTATTTTATAGGAAGATGGGGACAGACATAATTATCCATGTACACGATCCCAGCTTTCCACTCTACTAGTATAAATGCTCCAAGATGTGTTAGTATCATAACTCAGGAACTCAACTCAATATTAAGAGATATTTTTGTCTGTGGAAATACTATCTTGCCCTAAATTTTAAGTGATTAAACCATGATTACACATATCAGCTAAGTTTAAGTCTTTTTAAATTACTATTTCATGGAGTTTATGATTATGAACCTTGAATTCTAGTAGGTTAGAATGCTAGAATCCTCCCATTTGCTGGCCAGAGACCTAGTGTAAAACAAAGACCCTAAATTTACTTCATTTATAAAACAAGAATAATATCCTCTACCTATTTTTAGGGTTTTCGTAAGGTTTATAAATAACGTTAAATGTGTAGAGTACACAGTAGTTCAATAAAGGAAATCCATCTGATAATCAAAGGTGGTTAGAAGTGTTCATCCAAAAAAAAGTTCACCAAATTTTTGTTTGAGAATAACTTTCCGCCTGCTTGCTATTGCTTAAATCACTGACCACACTTGGAGGAGGTGATCAGAAGATCGAAAAGATACAGGCAATATTTAAATCATTCTCAAACAAAATTCAGATGTAAGTACAAATATACCCATTTAAGTTTGCGTATTAATAGTTATCCCCCTGGGAACTAGTGCTTCACAATAATGCAAACAAACACATACATATTAATAGTGTATTTGTACAAATTAATATACAGCATGCAAGAACATGGGATACGCTCGTTCTCCTGTATCTGTGATAGTTCCTCCTCCTTCTTCTTTTGTCTTCTTCCTATTTCCTCCCATCCCTTCTGAATGGGGCTCTCTTCTCTCTCCACTGTTTTATCAGGTAAAACTTAGTCTTCGCTATGCAAAAGTTTCTTAAAGTTCTAACTCTACTCAATATCTTTTCTCATACTGACAGACCTACTTTTCAAATACCTGTTTGGCATCTCTATGTGTATGTCCTGATGGCACCTTAAACTGAGTACACCCTACGTTCCATTTATCCTCTTATTCCCCCCAAACTACCACCTCCTCCGGAGATTCTTATTTCTAAGACTGGATATATGAACTGGTTTTGATTCTTTCTTTCCTGATATTCTACATCTAAACAGTTGATCTGAGGTCCTCTGCCTTGCTATCCTAATGAGAAGGCCCTTCCTTCCCATTCCTGCTTCTATTCTTCTGCCGACATATTCTTACCTTCATTTCTGTAATAACCTCCTAACTGGTTTCCCAACCTTCAGTGTCCTCCCATTACAATCTAGTTTACAAATTATACTTGGATAAATCTTCCCAAATTACAGAAGCAATTATTTACTTTCATTCTCAAATCTCCCACAGGGAAACAGGTTAAATATAAACTCACACTTGGCATCGGAGATTTTCTATCATCTGTCATCAAGTTATCTTTTAAGCCCCATTGTCGTCTATTCCTTTATCCCTGGAGCTGTACATGAATGGCCCCAGAAAGCCGGATCTGGCTTGCACGTGTAATTTTCTTTGGTCCATACAATGGATTCATACGTTTTGAATTAGTTGCTTATTTCAAATTAGTTGCTAGCATTACACATTCACTGGAAGGTTTCACATAAAAATCCAGATTCTGGCTTCTCATGAAACGTTGGACTATCTGGCACTTTGGACCTACGTGGCACAAAGCTAGGCAGCCAGTGCCCTTCCAGATGGAGAAGCAGGTGCCAGCTCACCACAGCCTGCACCTGACGGGTGTCTCTCAATCTGGTACTGCCTTGGTGCCTGCACAGATCTGAATTTATGACGCTTGTCTATACTACCTAGTGCTCCGGTCAAGTGCATCATTCCCAAATGCATAGTATGTCTTTACTTACGTTTTCTCCTCTTTCTAAAAATGCCCTCTTCTTCCGTCTCTCCTACCTTTAAGGCCCATTTCAAACATCACATCTTCTATGAAGCTTTCTCTGACCACCCTTCTGGATGTTACTGCCCTGTTTCTGAACTTCTGTAATACCCTGTGGTCTCTTATGGCCTGGAGCCCGCTCTCCTTGGGATCGCAGTCACTGGTATCCTTGATTTGTCCCCTTTTCTCAGGGAGGTGTACAGACACACACTTCTCCCCACTCCTCGGGCTTCCTCGAAGAGGAGTTTGGAGTCTCTCCCCAGCCGCCCTTCCCCTGTGGGATCTGCCTGTCTACACAGTGGAGAGCCTGTCCTGCTTGCAGTAAAGGCCCTGGTGCGGCAGGCAAGCCCGAGGTCGCCCCCGCTGCCCGGGTGTGCACATCTGCCCCGTTCTGAAGCTCAGGATTGGGAGGCCTGTTGTTGCCACACACTCACGACAGGGTTTGCCACTCCCAAGACAGCTGGTCAGCAAACCAAGCTCATGTTTTGATCTTCGCTGCCTGAATACTTACCTCACACTGTTTCTAAACCCAAGCAGGGAAAAGGAGGGGGTCCTATTGACCCCCTTCCAACCTCAACAGTAAGGACTCGCTCTTCCTCAAACCTTCTGCTGCAGCTTGTAAAGTTCATGGCATGGGACAGGCACTCAAAAAGTATTTATCGCCGGGCGCGGTGGCTCACGCCTGTAATCCTAGCACTCTGGGAGGCCGAGGCGGGCGGATCGTTCTGAGCTCAGGAGTTCGAGACCAGCCTGAGCAAGAGCGAGACCCCGTCTCTAATAGAAAGAAATTGGCCGACAACTAAAAATTGAAAAAAAAAAAAAAAAAAAAAATTAGCCGGGCATGGTGGCGCATGCCTGTAGTCCCAGCTACTCGGGAGGCTGAGGCAGGAGGATCGCTTGAGCCCAGGAGTTTGAGGTTGCTGTGAGCTAGGCTGACTCCACGGCACTCGCCCCAGGCAAGAGAGTGAGACTCTGTCTCCAAAAAAAAAAAAAAGTATTTATCAAATTGAATCAAAAGAGGTAATCAACATGCATAAAATTCATGGAATGTAATTTCTATTATGCTTGTATTCCCATAAATCATAATTTAAATGTCTCTGAAATGTTAACAAAATACAAATTATTCCATCTATAACACGAAATATTTATTTCCTATTCACATTTCCATTTTTATGTAAATCCTTATGCATATCACACATTTTTAAAAAAAAGAAGAAAAAGAAAATATAAGTCTTAAAAGTCAGTGAAAAAAGCATCACACTGTGTGGTATTTATCAGCAGTCTCGTAGCTCTCCTCTCTTATCTTTTTTTGATTTTCTGGTTGTTTCCTGACGAATGGTATCATACTCCAGTACAGCCATTCTGGAAAGCCTCTGTAGGTACTGAGATGGTGCTCCAGTGAGAGGATCACTGAAGCTAGAACCTGGGGGTGTGGGTGGGGTAATAAGCTATTAAAATTAAATTAAGCACACATGAATGATATTCTATAAAATTCAGTGTGAGTGAATGACTACTAAACACTACTAGTGCTTCATATAGCATATACTCTGAATTGGAAAAGCCAATGCTTACTTTCTAAAGGGACTGTGACTGTGATAGCAAGTCACCTAAAAACATATTTAGCTGAAAAAAACCCTTAAATGCTTGTATTTAATTATATAAAATTAAATCTGAGTCTGTGAGGTACTTCTTAAAACACGGGATGGCTGTGGAATTTATTCCAAAGTAGAAGGCACAATCTCCATAAATAACTCATTTCATACTTTACATGCTTATCAATTTATTTTCTTCAAATAAAATCATTTCCCATAAATGCTAAGTAAAACGGTAAAATTGTAAAGTAAAACAAATCATTCACTTAACTGAAACAGCGTTAATCAAGCTTCTCTTAGAGAGTGGTAGTAATAATAATAGATGGCATTTATTGAATGATCTTTGTCAAATACTTTACATTTGTTTTATACAAACAACTGCAAGTACTATCTCAAATTTCAGATTTTAAAAAGACAATTTAGGGAGGTTAAGGAACTTGCCCATGAGCACATGCCCAGTAACTGTCAGAGGCAAGATTGGAACCCAGATCTCAAACTCAAAGTTCCCATGTAATCAATACATATTGCCTCTAAATATATAAATATGTAAAAACATTTCTATTTAGAAACATATAAGGCTTTGAAAATAATATACTGACCCATATTGCTTTAAAATATTATTATTTAACTTCACAGTTTCAAGTGTCAAAAAAAAAAACCTCTCCCATGTGGTTGTTATTTTTTGTTTTGTTTTATTTGCAGGTGTAATATGAGTGAGAAGTTCAGAGAGAGAGAGAGAGTTGAGAATTAAGAATATGATCAGGACTCCTATTCTTAGCTGTACAATGGACCTGACACTTTAAAAGACCCTCCAGCAACGAAATAACTAGATTCCAGGCATTAAGCAAACCTGACAAAAAACTTCAAAGGGTCAGTATCACGCAGACAAATGCAATTAAGTTAGAAGTTGTTAACAATAAATTTAAAATTCTCAAATATTTAGAAATTTACACATTCTACATTATCCATCAGTCAAAAAGGAAATCATAACGAACATAAAAAATACTTATAGCTAAATTATAACTATCATGAAACTTGTGTGATGCAGAAAAAGTTGTACATAGAGAGATTTGTACCCTAAAATTCCTATGTTAGAAAAGAAGATTGAAAATTTATAGGCTAGGTATAAGATACACATTAGGAAAAGAGTAAACCCAAAGAACATGGAAGAAAAGATATAGGAAAGAGAAGAAATCAATGAAGTATAAAACAAAGTTACAATAAAAGAGATTTTTAAAAAAGACAAAAATTCTTAATTGAAAAGACTAATAAAAAGGAAAACTTCTGGTGAGGTTAATCAAGCAAAAAAAAAAAAAAAGAAGGCACAAATATATATTAGGAAAAGAGGGATAGAATTACAGATAAAGCAAAGACTAAACTGTATATTAATAAATTTTAAAACTTAGACAAAAAGCAAAATTTTCTAGAAAATATAACTTACCAAAACCGATTGAAGGATTAGAATGCCTTAAGAGTCCTAAAATTAAAATGATTGAATCAATATTAAAAGATTCCCCCAAAGAAAATGAGTAACCCAAATAACTTTACAAATAAATTTTATCAGACTTTCAAGAAAGAACGGTCATTCTAATTTTAGGTCATTTCCTTCAGGAAATAGAAAGAGGAAATAGTCCCCAATTCATTCCATGAGGCCATTATAATCTTGATACTGAATCCAGAGAAGGGTAGGACAAAAAGGAAAGAGGATGGTTATAAGATCAAATTGCAAAAATTAACTACATTTCCAAATACATATAACAGAAAGTTAGAAATTTTAATTTAAAAGGAGTTGTAGCAGATTATTAGCCTAACTCTCAAAACTTTTTACTCCTTCTTCTATAACAGAATTTTAACTGGACACATGGTCATCCAGGTATAGATGACATTTCTCAGCTTGATTAAGAGCTAAGCACAACCTTGTTACTAAGATACTAACTAAAACAAATTTCTGTTGTTTATAAACTACTCAGTTTATACTATTTTGTTATAGCAGCCCCAACAGACTAAGATATTTGGATCATTTGTAGGTCTGCTTCTGTCTTCTATTTCTCCTCTTGGTTTTTTGTCGTTATTCGCTGCCCCCACCCCATGCCTGGTAAATCTTGATTGAATGGTAGACATTGTATATGAAAACCTATAAGGGTCTGGTCCATCTTGTAGTCCTTTGAGAAAATTTGATTTTCTTCTGGCAGGAAGATCACTTTACTCCAGTACTACTAGGTTTTAGTAATTTTTTTGTTTTTTTAATTAAAAAAAATTTTTTTTAGAGAAAGGGTCTTGCTCTGTCATTCAGGCTGAAGAGCAGTGGCACAATCATAACCCACTGTAACCTCAAACTCCTGGGCTCAAGCAGTCTTCCCACCTCAGCCTTCCCTCCAAGCCTCAACTGATCCTCCTGCCTTGGCCTCCCAAAGCACTAGGATTACAGTTGTGAGCCAGCATATCTGGCCTGGATTTTAGTTTTGTTTTGTTTTTTTTAAAGCTAGACTAGTTGTGGTATGCCTTTATTTAGTGTGTAGCCCTAAAGGAGTTTCAACTGAAACCCTGGGGTGTTTACCAAGGGCCCTCCATCTTGGCAGTCCTAAACTCCCACCTCTGTCTCCAAGGCAGGTGCTATGTTACTGAAATCTCTGCTCAGTTCTTAAGCGTCATGGAAGCTGTTTTCTGCTTGATTTCCTGAAATACTGACTAGCACACAACCACTTGGGAATGGATAAACACCTGAAGGGAAAATTGCTCACAGAATTTGGGCTCCTCCTCTTTGGTTATTCCTCCAGGACGCTGGCTTCTCCAGACTTGTCTACTGTAAAGACAGACTGATACAAGCTTGTCCCTTATAGCCAGAGGAAAAAGTTCTCAGGGTCATTTTTTAAGAGGTATAACTATTGAAACAGATGACAGTTGCCATAGTAATCCTTGAAAAATTTAGATCACATTAAAATTATTCTTTTTTAACATTATTCAGTGGAATGATCCTCATTCTGATCAGAGTTAAATACGAAATCCTTTCTAAGGCCCTACATGATCAGTTACTCCATTATTTCTCTTACCTCATCTTCCACTACTTAGCCATACTGGGCTCCTGTTCTTCCAGCCAGCCAGGCACCATCCTGTCTTGGGCCTTTGGTCGCCCCAAAAGAATAACTTAACTCCCTCACCTCTTTCAAGTCTTTGCTCAAATATTACTCTCAGTTAAACCTATTCTGACCATCTCATTTAAAGTTGTAAATTACCCTTCTCCACCCAGATCTCCTAACTTCCCTTACCCTATTTTTGGTTGTTGTTTCTCTTGCACTTATTTACATTCTAATATACTATACAATAGACCCACTTACTATATTTTGTGTTTGTTGGCTATATTCTCTCAACAGACTATAAGCTACAGCAGGGCAATGATCTTTGTTTTATTCAGGGATGTACCCTAAGCCCAAGCACCTAGAACAATGCCTGGCACATTGAGATACTTGATTCATATTTGACGAATGCATAAACGAACTGCCTTCTTATATGACTCTGAAGGAAAATAATTTTCAGCAAGCAAACAAGGAAATACTTCAGTAAATACTGAAGACTCAAATTGTTGTAGAAACTAGTATTGGCACCGCAGGGATACAAAGGTGAGTAAGACACAGAAGCCATAAAGTTGGCCTGTTGGAAAATCGCAAGTAAATATTTGGGCAAGATGCAAAACAAATGTCTCTTGTTCTAATTAACATTTATATTTTTATTTTATGCTGTCTGTTGATTACAGAACTTGTTTATAGTATATGGAAATTCAGAGGGAAAAAATCCAGGGAAGAATTCACGAACACTTAACCTTATGAACTTTGCAGTCTGAACTTGCAAAGCTATGAACGACTCAATTCTGACTGCTACCAGCAATGTCAATGGGTGTCCTACTTGGTAATTTTAGTTTTTGTTGTTTGTTTGGAGGTGCTCTCTTAACTGCATTATTCCATAAGTGCAAAATAATGAAAGTGATGAACACACTTGCAACAGTCCCCAAACTTTTTGGCACCAAGGACCGGTTTCATGAAAGACAATTTTTCCACAGACCAGGGATAGGGGGTGGAGTGTCATAGGGTTTGGAGGGTATAGGGGGCTCAGATGGTGATGCGTGGCCCATTTCCTAACAGGCCATGGACTGGTACTGGGCTGCAGCCTGGGGGTTGGGGACTGCAGCACTAGAGGAAGACAACAATGATTATGATAAAAATTAAAAATAAGTAAGATTATAAAAATCTTAAATTTTTAAGGGAATAATTGTTGCACATAGGTAAAGGATGAATCATTCGATAGTCTGAAGGACAATGGCAAATAACATGTAATGTTAAAGGTGTCATGCTTAGACCAGTGGTTCTCAGCTAGGAGTGATTTTGCTGCCCTGGGGACATTTGGCAATTATCTAGAGATATTTTTGATTTTCACAACTTGGGGGGTGCTAGTGGCATCTGGTGAGGCCATGGATGCTACTAAACATCCTACAATGCACAGGACAGACTCTCACAACAAAGAGTTGTTTGGTTCAAAATGTTAATACCGTCACCATTGAAAAACCCTGGTTTGGACAATAATCAACAAAAAATAAGAAAACATGATTGACAAAATGGAAAAGTTTTGATTATACAGTTCAAGAATCTTTACCCTTAACTTTGGGTAAAATTACTTCAGGAAATGGCCAAGAGTTTATAGTAGAACTTAAACGTTAGACATATGCATTATATCACATGCCATACAAGGCTCCCTTGGTATAATGCCCCGTGAATCCGTAACATATAGAAGGGCCGTGGCAATAGGATAGATGCCAGAATGCCAGGAAACTCTCTACCATCTCATAGACATCATTAAAAAGTGTAAGTACTGCCTCAACAAATTTTTCTATGTCTATTTATGAAAAACAAAGTTCTGATCAAACATATCGGAAATGCAGAAGTGAGAAGGCCTGTTTTTAAAGTTTTGAAGGACAAACTCATACTTTGAACATGGTAGGAACATGTCTTGGTGCTGTAAACCCTCTTAGTCACCATGGACTTAGGAATAACTTGACTTAAGAGTAGATGTTGGGGACTAAAACTGTTACTATATAGATACGTTTCTGTAGTTGGATGTCATAGATATATAGGATTCATGAAATGCTATTATAATTAGAAGGTAAAGCTAGAAAGGAAGGTTGGGGGAAGATGGTAAAGGGTTAGTGGCAAAGCTAAAGAGTTGACACTTTAGTGTATAGGTGACGAAGGAGTCATTGTTTTTCAAGAGAGTAATATAATTAGAGGTCAAGGCTTTAGGCTTTCGTTGAAGGATTTCAAAGGTCAGAGACACAAAACAAAAAGACCAGTTTGCAAGTGACTGAATAGCCCGAGTGTGACAGGAGAGGGCCTATCCCAGGGTCCCAGGATTATGAAGGTCTATTTATAATGAACCTAACATGGTAAGTTTATAAAAGAAACAAAGCTTAAAAGAAGTAGTAACAAAACAAAGACAATTACATCAAAGAAAAGAAAGGAAATTTAAAAAATAAAAAAAATAAAAAATATAAGTATGTGGCACCCCAAGACATGTGGTGGAAAAAAGAATGAGCCAGCTTACCTTTCGATTTCTCCCGAAGCGGTGCCATGGTCCATGTCTCCTCTGCCTTCTTTATCCTAAAGATTGTACATTATCATAAAATCACTTGTATGTAAATATGGGTTATATTAACTTTAAAAGATATAGTCAGAGGCAAGCA
Organism: Indri indri; assembly: GCA_004363605.1. Classification (NCBI taxonomy): domain Eukaryota; kingdom Metazoa; phylum Chordata; class Mammalia; order Primates; family Indriidae; genus Indri; species Indri indri. The sequence continues at coordinate 7,616 of RJWJ010023594.1, read as the reverse complement.
GCATAGTTTCAGTGAAACTCCCTTGTTGAATGACATCACATGGAAATTAAATAAATGTTAAATAAAGGAAACTCTATTATAACTAATCCAATCAGAAGCGGATATGAACCGACCCAACATCTTGGTTTTTGCTGGATGAGTGCTATGTCTGACTTTTCCCATAGATCTTTATCATAACTCTCAGCAGTCACAACTCAGGCAATGCTAAGAGGGAACCAAGATTAACAGCATCTGGATGTGTTGGATACCAACTATCACTTATTTGTGCCCTTTTTACCTATCAATCACCCCAATCTAAATTTTGTCATAATTAACTTTTGTTCCTACTGGAGTAGATCTAAGTAATAAGTTGATTATCAGGGGAAATATATAATGATTGAATCTGTTGTGGGAGAGATAATCAATCATAAGAATTCCAAACTTCTTGTAACTATTTTAAACCTTAAAAGTCAGCAAACAGCTTTTAACCTTTTGTGCTTCCGTTAAAAAAAAAAAAAGTAGGCCAGGCGCGGTGGCTCACGCCTGTAATCCTAGCACTCTGGGAGGCCGAGGCGGAAGGATCGTTTGAGCTCAAGAGTTCGAGACCAGCCTGAGCAATAGCGAGACCCCGTCTCTACTAAAAAAAATAGAAAGAAATTATCTGGACAACTAAAAACAAAAGAAAAAATTAGCCGGGCATGGTGGCGCATGCCTGTAGTCCTGGCTACTCGGGAGGCTGAGGCAGTAGGATCGCTTGAGCCCAGGAGTTTGAGGTTGCTGTGAGCTAGGCTGACGCCACGGCACTCTAGCCCGGGCAACAGAGTGAGACTCTGTCTCAAAAAAAAAAAAGGTAAAAAAACAAAAAAATAAAAGTCAGCGGCAACTTTTTAATACTCTTCACTTCTAAGATTACTGTTATTAGTTATATTACCAGAGTGTGCCTTGAGATTCACTGTAAATTTTTGATTATCAACAAAGACATTTGAAAAATATTAGACTTTAATCAGAACTTTACAATAAAATATCCACAGATAGAGAAAAAAAGAGGGTAAGGGGTTGTGCACAAACCAAACAAAAACGAATACTTCCCTGCTTTGCCAATGCTGTTGTTTTGTAGGGCACGGTGCAATACGCGGAGGAGAATAAAACGCTTGCAAGCAACTTGACATGTTCTCACTAGAATGGCCAAAATGGAGACACTTGTGTCAAAGGCAGCGAAAAGAACGAACACTTATGCTTGCCAAACACTTTATATAAATTATGTCACTTAGCTACCACTGTTCCACTTTATATGTGAAAAGCACTTGTCATAACATGAATAAAGTGTATTCAATTATCCTTCTTTGACTTAAGTAAATTCACACTCAAGTCAATGTAAAATGTTTAGAAAAAATTTCACAGTCAAATCACCAGTGAAAATGCTAAACAAACCAAAAAAAATTTGAAATAGGGTAGAAATAATAGCAAGCAAAATGAAGACCCTAAATTAAGAGGTAGAATGGGCCAATATAGGGGTACTTTCTAAGGTTCCAGTTTCTTTAAGACGATCACATGTATTGAAGAAAGGGTAACAAGACTGGTCCACACTGATACAAAGTCCATTGCCACAGACAGCCCTACACATGCCCACCCCTCCCCAAAGGACACTGTGACCCCCAGTGAAAATGACAAGAGAAAGTTGAGTGTCAGGGACACAGGTGTCTTGGTAATGATGTAAATGGACTGCCTTAGTAGGTTTTATACTCAGGTTTCAAATGGTCCCTCTTCTTTCTGTATCCCTGCGATCCCTCCCCTTTGACTTAAGTTACCATCTACTCTACTAGCAACTCACTCTCTTCTACCTTATTGTGATAAGGCCATCTCTGATCCTGCCTTATTTTATTATAATCTTGCTTCAGAAAGAGTGATTTTGCTTTTTATATTTTATGGCTTTAAAATATGTCTTCAGATAATATTAAAAATTATAAGAAAGTCTATATGTATGACATTGTTCATTGCGGTGTTATTTACAAAGCCAAAAAAGTCAAAGCAACTTAAAATTCAACAATAGGAAATGGTTAAATAAACTGTGGACCCATCAATGAAATATAATGTGCCTAGTAAGACTGTTTGATGGATATGTAATGACATGACGAAATGCATATATGTAATATTAACACATTGACTGCCACACTAGAAAAAAAAATTTTTTCCTTGGGGCCATGGTGTTTTATTATGAAAATAGAATAAAAACTTCAAAAACAAAATGGTTCTTTCTAATTTAATAAAAAATTTGTTATTTTTTTATTGTTTTCTGTGCATGAGTTACATGCAACTTGAAAAATAGTTGAAGTGGCTGCAAGGTAAAGAGATGTGTGAGTTACATGTGCTTCATGAGGCCCTGAGCTCAAAACTAGCATGAGTTAAATACAACTCACCTGGCCATTGCTACATTAAGTACAAAAAAAGGGGAGCCAGGATAAAAAACTACAAGTGCACTAAAATCACAACTAAAATAAAATCCAAGAATATAAAGAAGGATAGACAAGAACACCCAACAATGAAGATGGATGTGTTAGGATGGGTAGATTATCAAATAATTGTTTTTCTTTTTCCCCAAATTTTCTGCGAAGTTCTTATTTATTTTCATAATTTAAATAAAAATTATCTACAACTTTTTAATATGTTCTAGTTTTCTATTTATATTACCAGAATTTATTTCAAGAGTACTTAACAAGAACAATAGTACTAGTTGGAAAACTCAAGAAATATACTCTGAAACGCCAATCTTGTGTGCTATATATAACTGGATGACTTGAAAATTCATTATGATGAGAAAATAATATGAAAATATAAATCTTCCCCTAAAAGAAGTTGCAACTCAGAATGCTATAGTGCTTCATATATTTTAGGCTGGCAAAGTGAATAAGCACTAGATATTCAATAAATATCTGAAGAATAAATGAACAAGCCAAAGCAGAAACTGAATAGAATATGAAACTATCTCGCTTATAGGTCCCTTTGGAGAAAGGGGTTGTCTTCTAATGATATGTTAGTCAGTCTGATTTATAGCAGGAAAAAGATGTATAATAATGTTTGCGAATGTCAGTATTCAAATCAGGGAGACTTTCCTGGCTGAAAAATTCATTCCTGATAGTCAATGCAGAGTCTAAATTAGGCCAGCCCCTCATTCAGAATCTCCCCTCACACAACTTTAATCATACTGGAAATGAAATACAAGTTCCATGTTCAGGATACAGAAACCTGTTAATATTACTGAGAGTTAATTTTTTCACAGCTAAAAATTCCAGTGCTTTCATGGGCATAATCTAGGCGAGGGCAATCAAGCTTTTTAAAAGGAAGTCCTTAAATCCTTTCTGGCAATGTCACTTGAAAACAGAGAAAAGTGTCTACTTGTCAAACTGTATATAAAATGGCTAACTTGGAGTAAAGAAATTAAATCGTTTATGAAAAAAACCAGTAGGCAAAAAAGAATTAGATTCACTAAATCAGAAAAAACTCTACATTCAGCAGCATTACTACAAATAGTCAACAAAAGGGGCTTGGGGGGCAATGACCTACCTGACTGTGGGCATCTCGGCATCACCATGCAGCAGTCTTTTATGAACATCTAGTGGCGTGGAACTTAGACTTTTGTGGTAATTTTGCAATCCTGGTAAACATGGCATTTTGACACATTCTTTGACCTCTTCCAGACCAAATGCTGTGGTGTATTCGAATTTAAAATATTGCCATAATCATCTTGATTAAATGTATACTGCTTTTACTACATATTAAAATGCATAATAAAATATATCAATACAAAATCGGCCGTTAAATAAGGAAAATTAAGCAACTATAATTTATCTAGCATCTTTCCCGGGAGAATGTCTTTTAATTCCTACCACAGGGACTACGAGAAGGGATAGATTAAGGGACTGATTAAGAGTTAGAATAAGAAAAAGGACAGCTTTGCAGACCTTCCACAGTCTTCGCTGTCCTCTGTGGTCATTGTTTTATTTAACTAAAATTCCCAGAATTCTATGGACATTCACATTGAAATAAAAGGCACTTTTAAGAATCTTATCTACTACTTTGAATCTTGCCACTTTCCTACTTTTATGTAAATAATCAAGAGTTATCAGGGCTGGGCACAGTGGCTCACACCTGTAATCCTACCACTTTGGGAGTCTGAGGATCAACTGCTGGAGGCTAGAAGTTCAAGATCAGCATAGGCAACAGCGCAAGACCCCATCTCTATTAAAAAAAGCTACTCAGGGGGCTGAGGCAGAAGGATTGCTTGAGCGCAGTAATTTGAGGTTACAGTGAGCTATGATCGTGCCACTGCATTCCACCCTGGGCAATATCCATACCCTGTCTCTAAAAAATAAAAAAAAGAGTTATAAATTCATGATCAGATGAGCTAGCAATGAGAGGTAAAAGAATTCTACTTTAGGCATTGATTTTAATTTTCTCTCCACAAAATTCCATACCAACTATTAATATAAAAAGCAACATTGAAGAGTCAAGACTGCTTATTCTACTGACCTCACATATCAATGGACCAAGAGATCATCAAATTATATTTTTAAAAAATCAATATGAAGGCATTTAGGGGAAAAAGTAGATTAAGAGGTTAAAGGATTGGCTGTTCTTTAAACATAGAAAAAGAATTTTAAGCATCCTCTACAAAGCGAGTCTGGCACAGCAACAAAAATGGTAATTTAATAGGACTGGAGTTAAATGTTCAAAAGGCTATTTTGCAAGCTTTGATTTTTGCTGTTTGGGAAAAAAATATTTTCTCTTCATTAAAAACATACAGATTCTCTTTTCAACAATTTGATTTGGGGAATAGGAGGATGGATAAATTGGTGTCTTTTGAGAACCTTTAATGGGTCCCTGGCAAAAAAGTTGAAAACAATGTATAGCAGACACCCAAAACCAGAACAGATGAAATACTTGGAGTAGTTTGAATTTTGTTATTTCAAGAATTATACCTCCATTAATAAAGCTGGAAGCAGAATTCAGAATGAACAAGAAATGCATTTATAACTTGAAAGTAAGGGGGAAGCTACTAATATACTCACATACATGTCAAAAGTTCTCAAACTTTTTTAAGACTCAAAGACTTTATTGAGCACGTATAGAACATAAGATACCATAACTTGCTCAAAATAAAGTTTTGGTTGAAATTATTAATATGTAAAGGCATTTTAAAGATTTGGGTGGCTTAAAATATAAAAATCAACTTGAGTTATTTAAAAGAAAACACTATAAAAACTGTGATCAAACAGAGATAGTACTATACTGAATATTAAGAGAAGTAGTTCTTCAAAATTTGTTTCTATCATGAGTCACAGAATTACATTAATTAAATTATTTTAATTTGCTTCTATTTTTCCATAAACTTAAGATATAATTCTTATGTAAATATCACAAAAATTATAAAACATCTCTTGACTGCTTGAAAAATGCATGTATTCCAAGAAAATTTATGCAAAAAAATAAATTTCTATGTTTTCTTAAGTAAAACATTAATAATAATGAAGTTACCTTTCCTTATCTTTTGTGTTTCCAAAACTGCTTTCTTCCAGCTACTCTCAAAATGAAAACAACTGTCAAGGGAACCTCTGGTGCCTTTAGAAGTATCAAATTTGATTTCAGGAGATAGCACTGACATTTTTTCTTCTTCTTTCAACAGTGCTGATGAAAATGAGATGCTACTCCAGATACAGGACACAAAAGCAAAGAAAACAAGGTATTCCAGAGGTTAATATTTTTTCTAATTTATTTTCCATCATGCAGATTAAATACTAACATCGATTTAAATGAAAAGCTTACTTACAACATGTAAATACATATTCTTGGGATTTTAAAGCAAAAGCCTTTTAAGAATGAAGCAAAAATATATAGTCCAGAATGTTTTTATATTTTAAACTTTAAATATTTTAATGAATTCTTTCAAATTCTAGGTCACAGATATTTGGCAATATAAAAAAAAATGTAAAGCCCAACAGGAAATTATCATCTACGAGAAAATAGAATGGTTGGATTCTCTCAAAAATATTACCATTATAAAATGCATTTATTTGCACCTGAAAAAAAAGACAAAGTCTACGCTCTGTGGAAAATAAACAAGTCCTCAAGATAGTGATTACTTTTATTCTAAACATGAACCCAGGAGAATGTTCAATCATGTATCCTGCTTGTTTAATGTATTAAACACATATTCATTTCGATCACAAATTTTAAGTGTCTATTGTGTGCAAGGCATTGCTAAACTCTGAAGAGCGTACAACGTGAGCAAGATGTAGCTCCTACTCTCAGGAGTCCAGTGGCAATGGTGAAGAATGACAACCACCACTACAGTTACAGTTTATTGAACACCTATTATTCCAGGATCCTAGCTGGGCATTTTACACCCACTTTTTCCAACCATCACAATAAAAGAGTCAGAGGGAGCCAGATTCAGCTAATGCTCATTCATTCATAAAAAATAAATTATTTACTTAGGGTTGATTCTAATGCCAAGAATTGCACAAGGTATTGGAGAAACACGCTAAACAGAACAGTTCCTGCCCTTGAGGAGCTTAGGATCCAGGAAAATAAACACAGATAAGAAAAAGGATAATACCATTTTAGTAAGGGCTATGATGGGCAAATGATACAGGATGCTACAGAGCACACAGGAGGGAATCCTACCCCAGTCTTGGGCATTAGAGAAGCCTTTCTGGAGGAAGATACAAAGCAAGGGCATGGGGGAGAGGGAGGAAGGGGGAGAGGAGGAAGAGGAGGAGGAGAAGCAGGAGGAGGAGGAGGAGGAGGAGGAGGAGATGGCTCCTACTAGAGGAAAAGCACAGAAAAAAGCATCTCTCTCTCCAGGTGAGAGAGAACATGGCTCAAGAATGTCGTTTAACACAGCTGGAGCAGGCACGGGTGTGTTGCACGCCAGCAGGGAGGGAGGCGAAAAACAAGGCTGCGGGAGGAGGGCGGGGAGGTGAGGGCAGAGGGAAGAGCAGAAGGAGGCAGACGGGGGAGGCGGGAAGGTAGCCTGGGAGAAGGTAGCCTGGGAGAAGGGGCGCTGCGAGAGGTGGAGAGCCATCTCCAGGAAAGGCTGCTCCTGAGAAGCCAGCGGTGCCCAGTCCTGGGGAGGCTGTGCACTGTAACATGAGAACATGAACCAAAAAGAAAGAGGGAAGGACTTTGGATTTGGTGATGAGGTCTTGGTTCGCTGGAGACGGCAGTGTTGGGAGTTAAAGGGGAGGGAGGAGACCAGGCAGGAAAGGGCTGGGGAGTGGGGCTGAAGCATGAGACAGTCAGGGGAGCAGGCGAAGGGAAGGGGACCGTCCCAACTCAGCGCTGGTGCCAAGAGCCGGCTTGGGCTGCTCCGGCCTGACCTGGCAAGTCCTCTGGCCCGGCCTGCGTCTCCTTCCCCAGCAAGGCTCAGAGGCCTGTTCCCTAACGCTGCCGTCACCCTGTCTATTCTTGGGTTTGATCCTCTTTCCAAGCAACAAAGAGAGTGGCCCATTCTTTCTTTGTTGCTCTTGACCACAAGCTCTTTTGATTTCATAGGAATTGTTGCTAAAAACCTGAGAAAACAAACAGGACAATCATAACGGCAACGAAAATAATGAAAATGACAATAAAACTAAACTAAA
>RJWJ010023593.1:0-25664 GCA_004363605.1 Indri indri | reverse complement strand
TGGATGAATGGGCTAATAGACAAGAGTTTGAGGATGTGGGTACCAGCTCCCAGAGACCCTCAAGCATTTCCATTTTCCTGTGACTATTAGCAGACTTGACCTCTCCTTCCTCCTTTAAGCTGTGATATCCTAAAGGATATGGCCAAGCACTTACTCTGTGTCCCTTCCTTGCTGGCATAACTCTGGGAGCATTGAACAATGGACCAGCAGATGGGTGGATGCATGAATAAAGTAGCTGAAGTTACAGTGAACAGAGCTCTTTCTACTACTCTCCTTTGAGCCCTTCACATATGTGTTAGATCACATTTCTTTTGCTACTTTAAGCTAGGAGAAAAAAATAAGCATGAGCATCTTATCAACTGATAAATACAGACCAGGTTTTCCGTTAGGTACTACAGGAGTTAAAAGGTAATTTTAAAACTTCATTTTTCCCCCTCTCAAAGAGCTTACTGTATAGTTAGGAAGACAGGTCGATAACACATAAGGTGTTAAACAACAAAGGCTGAAGGCGATAATACCAGACGATAATAAAAGATGTTCCATGATGGTGTATCATTAATTGCCAATAGAGCAGAGATGAGAAAAGCTATTCATTCTGAAGAGAGGGAGGTTTTAGCTTTTAGAGTGGTCCTTCTTTCTCCACTGACTACCATTCAGAGATATGCACGCTCTTCCCAAAGGAATTGCACCTTTTAAGAAACGCTTCTCCCCACCTTCCTTCTTCCAGCCCTTCCCTGCCCTCTCCACCTTCCCAAGCATATTTGGAGTCATGATACAATCACTTTCCCACACTCCAGGTTTAGGCTGTAACTCCGTGTCTTAATCCCAGCACTCTGGGAGGTGGAGGCGGGAGGACCACTCAAGCTCAGGAGTTCAAGACCAGCCTGAGCAAGAGTGAGACCCCGTCTCTACTAAACATAGAAGATTTAGCTAGGCATGCTGGCATGCACCTGTAGTCCCAGCTACTCGGGAGGCTGAGGCAGGAGGATCGCTTGAGCCCAGGAGTTTGAGGTTGCTGTGAGCTACGATGATGCCACTGTACTCTGCCTGGGGCAACAGAGCGAGACTCTGTCTCAAAATAAATAAATCAATAGAAAAGAATCTCTGTGTGAATCAGTGTCAAACCAGAGGCCCCATAACTGCTGTTCTGTATAAGATAAGCACAAAGGTAACTGCAGACGTAAATGGTGACAGGTTAGGAGCGCTCCTGATTTGGTTTGGCTAGACAACTCATTTACAACAAATTGCAGAAGTTGCCACTGTCATCTAGTTATGTTAACCAGACATGGGCCTATCATCAAGGATCTTCAATGCTCTCGATTCCCACTGGACACTCAACTTGGTGGGGGAGATCTTGGTTAGGAGCACGGGTCAAGTTGTAAGACAGACAGAGCAGTACGGATTCTGGCTCTGCCGGTGTCTGACTATATTTCTTTAACCCCTTTAAGCCTCAGTTTTCTCATCTGTAAAATGGAAGCCTACCTCCTAGGCTTATGGGGAACATTAAAAAAGAGCATGCATGTGAAGGCTAAGCACAGTACCAGGCACCGAGGAAGCAGTCGGTGAATTTAAGCTGCCAGCATCACTGTAGCCAAAACTTTTTTGGCTGTCTTTGCTGTTGCACGTATGTGCATTTTCCCCAGCTTCTTTATGTCCCTTCACTCTTTCCCACCACTTACACCGTAGAAAAAAATTTGTGATTGCACAGAAGAGTGCTGTGAAAATTGTCCCTTTGCATTGAAGCAGTCATAGGAACAAACCCATGGGAATCCTTCAGTCAGCTGTGTTGAGCTCAACCAGGTTAGCTGGACTTGCTGTGTGCTGGGACCAGGAACTTCAGGGACAGGAAGCACTTCAGGAGTCAGAGCGAGAAGTGTAAACCTTGTAGGCTGATCGTCCTGTGGCATAAACAGTGTAGCTTTGAGACAGCAGCTGGAGGCAAGATGGGAAGAGGGCCAGGCTCACCCCTTTGCTGTTTGTCTCCTGTGGTTCTGGCTAGCCAGGGGGCTCTTTCCCTCTGCCTGGTTCTCTTGCCAATCCAGGGTCATGGCCATTGTCTGGAATGATTACTCCTGTTGTTTCAGCAATCAACAGCCTGAATTGTGCTCATCTCAGTAAGATTAGGAAAAAAAACCAAAATCCCAACTGCACAGTGGACCTCAGCAGAGACCGTGTGAGCAGGATAATAAGGAAAACAATTTCCACCTGGGCAAAGCAGCATTCGGGACAACAAACACTATGTCATTTTCGCGCAATTAGAGATGGTCGGTCTCCTTTCTCCATGCATGTTAAATTGCGTGTGTACGGCACAGGGCAGGAGCGGAGTGGAGAGGAGAAAAAGAGACCTGAGATCCTGCTTTTAATTAGCTTCTCCTCTGACATGAGTCATGTCCCCCTCGGTCCACCCTTCCTGGGTCCTCTAATCATCTCTTACCATGGGCAATGAACATATGTCCCTCTGTTCCCCTAACAGGCGCCTGTCTGCACGAGGAGGCAGGATAACCTCCCTTTCTCCTCCCTCCCTGCCCGTAGAGATGTCTAAGCTTCAAATTTCAATTCGGCCCCTGGGTCTGAGGCCCGATTTTGAACAAGCTGGCATGGGGTGGGTTCTGGTGGTGTACTTTTTAATTGCATTATCCTGAGTGATGAAAATCTTTTCATTCTTCATGCATAGAGCGTGTGCCGCACAGGGCACGCACTTCCCACTGTGACTTTGAGCCAGGGCCCGTTTCTCCCCCCAGGGCCACTTTGTCAGCTGTTCTAAGATCTTTTGTCATCTCCAGTGCTATTAATTGCCCTTGAGCAGAACCCGGTTTTTTTAATTCAGATTTCCCTAGAACAGCAGGAGGGAAAATGGAATGATTATAAAAGGGGGGTTCGTGTTAATTGCTAACGTAGGTAGAGGTTTTTGCTGTTGTTTAAGATAGCCCTTTACATTCTGTGACCTGGAAATAAAGAAGTAGAGATTGGGTAAAGAATCATTGCAACCCAAGCACCTTCTCCATAACCCACCGGAGAGGGAATGAATGTGCTTTCCTTTCCTTTCTTGTTTCATTTAATCTAATTGCCCCACAATCAAGGTATCTAAAAGATCTTGCTTGAGTCAGAGATACAGAAGATGTCTGTTAGGGCCACCATGCAGTACATGTCCTGATTTCAGAGACTCAGGGGCATGAAAGTAACCAAAATTCAACCTTAGAAATATAAAGGCAATCTGCACATGGATTCCTTAGGAGATTTTAAATACCATCTATATTTGGGGATGGCAGGCGAAACAATGAAGTATCAAAGAAAGGCACCTGCCCAGGTGGGATTTGGAATAAAGAGTTGAAGAATCAAGCCCTTGATGTAGACTTATAAGAGTCAGAGCAGATTTTTAGCATCAACAGGGAAGGTAATCTTGATATCAATCTCTTGATACCAGCAGAAGGAAGTTGTGTTTTCTTCTCTTTGTAACAGAATTATCATTTTATCCATTTCTTCTATAGAATCTACAGATAACTACAGAGTTGTAATTATGGCCATAATTGCATTCTTACACAAATTTTTGTATAAAAAAATTTCTTATAGGGCATGTGTGAAAAAAACCCACTATGTATTGTGGTAGATGCATATCGGTTTCTCCTTCAACAGTAGCAATGAGAGGCTGGGGTGGTGGCTCACGCCTGTAATCCTAGCACTTTGGGAGGCCAAGGAAGGAGGGTGGCTTGAACCCAGGAGTTGAAGGCTGCAGTGAACTATGATGGTGCCACTGCACCCTAGCCTGGGCCACAGAGGGAGACCCTGTCTCAAAAACAAACAAAAAATTAGCAGCAATCAGAAATCCAAAGAAGTGTAGCTTTTTATACTCACTGAACTCCCAGTTTTTGATCTCAAGCCCCTTGAGCACCCCATCGCTTCTCATCACCACCTTGGAGGTCGTAGTGATTTATCTGAGAAAACATTAACCATCTCAGCTCTGGAGCTGCTGCAGGGAGGCAGCGTGGGGCCCACCAGGAGTGGTGAGCTCTCTCATTGTCCCTAAATTGCGATGCCTTTCAGAATGGTTTCACTTGACAAAAGAGGTGTGTCTGAAATCTCCGGGCTTAGCATTTCAGTTGCCTACGGAGTAGCCGGGATTGTCATAGTGGGCAACCTGTGTCAGGACCCTGTAGCATCCCAGGAACAGTGTCATACCTAAAAGTCAAATGGCCTTTTGAGAGTGAGAGGGAGCGCGATTAATAATGACACGAGGACAAAGGCATAAAAAGTGGGACAGTCCCAGACTCAGGGTCATCCTCACTCAAACCATGTCCTACTTGCCTGAAGCTGTTCAAAGTGTCCCCCTTTTCCATTGGGGGCTGCTTGCAATGTGACCTCCCCTCCCCTGGCTTGGATGGGGCTGATTGAAATCCGTCTACTCTCCGCTATTTCCACTGGACCCCACCTAGGAGAGCCCAGAGAATCTGGCTAGCTGATAGGCTAGCAGGCTGCAACTGCTACAGTGTCCCAGAGCTAACGCAAAGGGCAAAACCATTCACGGTGTCTGGCCACTGGCTCCTTTAATCAAGATAAGGCTCCCCTTGGTGGGGAACTCTAGCCACGGAAGCGCTCCTGGGTGCCCAAACACGCCAGCCGCTCTCATCAGCCTGCAGCCGCTGCAGCACTTAGAGCCACAAATGACAAAGACACTTCACAGAGGGGATCGATGGCAGGGTGAGCACAGCCACTTGAGAGCTGGCAGGAACAAAGACACTCCAGTGTTCAGAAACTGCTCTGTCCTCCAGGGAAAGGTGAGCGAACATTTTGCTGGTGATGGTTTCTGCACCCGCCCACCTGCCTCCCAAACACACACTCTCATTTTTTTCAAGTTGATTTCCACTGAAGGAAAAAAAAACCCAAAACCAAAAAACTGCAATTTGATTTAGTTCTTTTTTGTTCTCCATAATAACTATACCAAGTGCAATGTTTATAAGGCGATGAAGGAAAAAACACCTCTTTTCGACTACGCTGTCATAGAGAAATCCATAGAAAAAGCAAAATCGAATCAAACCGTATTTTTTAAACTTGAAGTTGCAATTGGATTAGAAGAGAGTTTGTAAAAACCTAGGGCTTTATTTCCTCTTTTCGGGGAAGATAACCGTTCACAGCTTTTCTTGGTGTGCACATTTCATTTTCATCCCTATCCTCTCTGTTCCTGCAACTTGCAAATGAGTTAATAACGTCTGCCCCAGGTGGCTCCCAGGATTTTCTGTGAGGATTGATGATAACAAAATAACACTGATAATCTGTATTTATATGATACCGCAGGTACTGTACGGTGTATGAAGCACTTTCACTTCATCTGCACAATGACCTGGTGAGGTGAGAGAGAGGAACCCTGCACACAGATACAGGTTGAAAGTATCGCACAGCACAAAACACGAGGCCTTGCGCTCGTTGATGGGGTAGCTGTGAGGAATGATGACAATGAGTGTCCCTTCTTTCAGAAGGACAGCGTCAGCAGCTTGAATACTTTGTGGGTTCCACCAGGGCATCCCCCGCAGAGTATTTTACCTTCCCAAAGTAGTCAGTGAACTGGGGAGATGTGCTAGGGCAGCAGTCCCCAACCCTTTTGGCACCAGGGAGCAGTTTCATGGAAGACAATTTTTCCATGGAGTTGGGGGGTGGGTGGCAGAGCTCAGGTGGTGATGCGAGCGATGGGGAGTGGCTGTAAATAGAGATGTGCGCCCCCCTACCCAGCGCCATTCCTAACTTTCATGGAAGACAATTTTTCCATGGATGGAGGGGGCAGTGGAGCTCTGTGGCCCAGTCCCTAAAAGGCTGTGGACCGGTACTGCTCCATGGCTCGGGAGTTGGGGACTGCAGTGCTAGGGTTAGTGGTGGCGAGGTTGGACCGTGGCTCCATTTGCTTATACCACAACCCCCAGCATCAGCCCTTTCCAAATCCTAACTGTCCCCCAGAGAGACTGTGCCCTCCCCCAGCTGAATTCTCTCCTCCTACCATTCACCCTCGTTGCTTCCCACCTATCCTGATCGCACCCTTCCACGGAGAGCATGTCCCCGCCAGGCATGGCTGGGGTCCATGAGAAAGGGCAGAAGCCCACTTCCAGCATCCATCTAGAAAACCAACATAAGACAATCTCTTTTTCCTGTGTGGCTCTGACTTTGACTCAGATGCAGGAGTTAGACAGCAGGAACAACACCCCTTCCATCTCTAACCAAACTTTGGGGATTAAACTTCCAAAAGGAAACGGATTTTTCAAATCATCACTTGAGTTTTAGATTAAATTTCCCATCTAGAATTCTACTCCTTCAGAGATGCCAGCTCTCTCCTCCCTGTGCCCTTCTCTCTTTGGTTTCAGATGGCATTTCTTCCAGGAGGCTTTGAGGCATTCTCCAAGCTGGGTGTGCTCTTCCTGGAGCCCCCACAGAGCCTTGGGGTCACACAAATACAGAGGCATCATCACTGTTTTCTCTTTTATGGATCCCAGTCTTCAAGACGATGAGTTTCTTGAAGGCAAGGACAATGGTCTCTTCATCTTTCTATTTCTGGTACCTCATATGTGGTTAATAAATACTGTTAGAATGAATTGATATCTTTAATGAACTAATCAAAGCAGCCTAGAGAGGAGAGAAAGTTGAACAGAACACATTCCTTATTTGCACGTAACACCTTGACCCATCGGTACCCTGTCTGGTTACTGAATTTGCCAGAATCACAGTGGTTCAAGTCAATCCCTCTCCCCAAAACCTATCCCTCCCTCGCCCCATCTTTACACTATGAAAGCATCCTCCATCAACCCACAAGTTTGAAAGACTCCTTATTTTAAAAGAGGGTGGGTATGGGTGATTTTTTAAAAAAAGTTCTTGTTTAAGGAAAAGATCTGAAGAAAATGAGCTAAGTTTTTCTGGCGGTCACTGCACTGATTTCTTTGGGTCCAAGAGCACAGAGCTGGGCGCACCATCTTTGCTGGCTGGCTGGAGCTTCTGGCTCACGATGGCACCTGGGCCACTCGAGTCAATGTGGCTAATGAAGGACATAAGTGGACAGCAGGCTGTGGGGACAGCCTGTGGGATTTGTCTCTGACCCTCTGTCAGCCAGTGTCAAATATTAATGAATCATCCCCTGGCTTGATAACCCATGTCTGGTGCTATGTGTTGCAAACACTCATCTTTTATCGCATTTCTGTTATTTTAGACAAATCATTTTGCATGATTGATCATTATTTTTACTTTCGTGAGGTTGAGGTGGGTGAGGAGAAAACCACAGCAAAAGAGCATGGCAGGAAATTTCCTCACAAAAGATTCATGTGTTACCTTTGGGTTATGGCTTCTTAAAACCCAAATTCTTAAAGTGTTCTGAGGTTAAAAGCTTCCTATTCGCCACAGAGTTGAAAGATGATGATTTAGCCAGTGTTATTTTACAAGTGCAATTTTACATTTGGTCGTCTCTAGATGAATGAGTCTTTAATTTTCACCAGGGAAGGTCATTATTAGACAGGTGGATTGTGGATCCCAGCAAAGCTCATGTGGGAAATGAAACTGAGGAATTATGCTTAAAATGTACAATCTACCTCTTCCCCAGAAATGTTCTTAGTTGAGGGTAGGGTGAGAAGGAATGAGAGGCTGAGGCATCCAGGTCTGGAAATTGTGTTAGGTTGCCCTGGGTCACTAGAGGAAAATGGAGGAAAAAGCAAGGGTGTGGTCATAACCTGTGGGCCTCAACCCCTGGGCCATGGACTGGTACTGGTTCATTGCCTGTTAGAAACTGGGCTGCACAGCAGGATGTGAGTGGCAGGTGAGCCCACAAAGCTTCATTTGTATTTATGGCTACTCCCCATGGCTGGCATCACCACATACGCTCTACCTCCTGTCAGATCAGTGACATCAGATTCTCATAGGAGCACGAACTCCACTATAAACTGCGCATGCGAGGGATCTAGGTTGCAGTTCCTTATGAGAATCTAATGCCTGAGGATCTGAGGTGGAGCTGAGGTGGTGATGCTAGTGCTGGGGAGTGGCTGCAAATACAGATTATCATTAGCAGAGAGGTTTGACTGCACAATAAATGTAATATGCTTGAATCATCCTGAAACCATCCCCCTGAAACCCTGGTCCATGCAAAAATTGTCTTCCCTGAAACTAGTCCCTGGTGCCAAAAATGTTGGGGACCGCTGGTCATAACCTATAACATTTTCCTTTTATTTGTTTTACCCTTCTCTCTCAATGAGTAGATTGAGATAGACAGGAATTCCGAATTCTACTAATCTAATCACAGTATTTTATTATTAATAATTCTAATGTTTCATTCATTCTAATTTTAATAATTATAGCTACCATTTATTATTCAATAATAATAACTTATACATGTTAGTCTTACTATGTGGAGCTTAATGAGTTGGCTACTGTTATTATCTCTATTTTAAAAATGAGGAAACTGAGGCTCAGAGCTGTGAATTTTACCTGCCATAGGTCACACTGCTTACTACAGGCAGAGTCAGGGTAGAAACTGAAGTTGAGGTCCGTTGGGTGCCTAAGACAACATTGAGTACTCTTCTACATTTTCTCTCTTCTTTAGAGGATAAAAGGAAGGACATCCACAGGTGTTAAAGGACTTGTTTTAACTCACACATCTAGTTAGTGCCACCACCGTGATAAAAACTGCAGTCTCCTAACCCAAAGCTCTTGTCCTGCTATACATAGCACTGTAACGTCACAACCGGACGTGGCAATCACACAATCACATAGTAATAGCTTCAAGATTCTGAGCAACTTCCAATGTCTTGTAATTTTTTACTTTTTAATAAAAATTATTTTTATTGTATACCTAAATAATGTGTTCTTATAGATTTCTCTTTGTACTGTCAACAAATTCATGATCTAGAGGTCCTATTTTTTTTTTTTTTACACCATGTTTCTTAATTTCTGGTTGGAAAAAAGGTGGCTAATCTAAAGAGAGACCCTACAGATAGGTTTGGGACAAGGGTATGTGTGATAACCCTAAGTGTAATTGGAGCGGGCAGTGCCAAGGTAAGCAAATGGGAATTGAAGGGTTCTGAAAAGCTGGTGGATTCCACCGCCTCCACCCACTGCCCTTCCTGAGTGTCTGAGATTCTCGGCATTGAATCATTATCATTAGCAGAGAGGTTTGACTGCACAATAAATGTAATATGCTTGAATCGTCCCGAAACCATCCCCCTGAAACCCTGGTCCATGCAACCCTGGCAGTGGGTTGGGCAGTTGGTGGATGACGTCGTATCAGATATTCATGGTAGAGAACGTAGGAAACGGGAGAGGGTCTAAAAGGGGGTGTATATAAGAGGCTTAAAGACAAAGCCACCCTGCTGGTAAGCTCATGAAATCCTGACACTGACCCCCTTGAAAGGGTGGCCTTGCCTTGGTTCTTGTCACAGAGGTCCCCGGTAGAATTCAGATCAAATCACTTCCTGAGTGAGGATGACAGGGAGCCTTGAGCCCCTGACCCTTGGAGCCTATACGGGACAATCAGCTCCCTGGGTCCCAGCTTTCTTCCTCGTGTGCAAAGCAGGAATATCCACCATGGTGTTCTGGGGCTCTCTCTCCACAGCTTGCCCTGCCATGGCACACAGTGCCCAGCATTTACCTAGAAGGTCTGGTGGCCACTCAGACAGGGGCAGGTGAAGAAAGGTCATGGGTGTCACCCTATTCCAATGTCCACCTCTGCCACCACCGCCTGCATCCCTCACCTGAGATTTAACCAGTCATGCAACATGTCAGCCCACATTCCCCCCAGATCAGACAGTTCCTCACTCATTGTAAGGTGTGGATGAACACCTTAGGTCCCAAGAGGGCCTTGCTGCTAAATGTGTTGGATAAGTGGCAAGTGCGGCAAATCAGCCCACAGTGAATGCGGTGTTGGAGAGTCACGATGATTCTCACTTGGTGGGAGAAGAGGGAGACAATGAGCTAGGAAGCCAAGCACCCTGCCCCGACTTCCTACTGTGGAATAATCAGGGCCAATCACAGACTCTTGGTGTGAAGAAGAAGGCTTTGCTAATCACGGTGTGCGGAAAATTATCTTTTGGCTAAGGAGAGCCTCTTTAGGATGCATTTCGCCTATTGCATGGGCTCAGGGGGAAATTAGGTAATAAGGAGAGGTCTTGCTTGCAGGAAGCAAAGCGGCAGCCTCTGGGCTTCCCAAGACTCCCCTCTCATACTCCAGGGAACTGCTTCATTCCCTGGGTCTGCTGGGGCAGGCGGGCGGCACAGGCCCCCTTCTCCAGTGAGCCGGGCCACTTACCCCCACGTGGCCACCCTGGTTGAGATTTGCCCATTGGGAGCTTACAGAGGGTTACGTGCCCTTATCATCCACAGTTCCCTTGGTGGAAGTTTACATGGAAGCATTTCCTTGAACCTTAGGTTTGCTCTCAAGCCAGAGGCTGTTGCTAAGGTCCAAGGGGGTATGCACCTCTTTCAGAGCCAAACAGAGTTTGACTGTTTTCTTCAACAATTTCCAGCAAAACGTGCAACTCCTGACTCTGCAGGAGGATTTACTCCCCGAAGACGGCAGACTCTGGGCCTGTTGCTTCTGCCCACTCCTAGTTCACACGGACCTGCAGCCACAGGCTCGGGAAATCCAGACCACGTTTAACAGCAGCCTCATTTTAACAAAGAGCGTTTACTAAAGTACGTTTTTTTTTTTTTTTTTTTGCTAAAAAGAACATCAATACGAATAAATGTAAAATGTCACCGTGAAGTCGAATGTCTTATGAAGGTGAATACTGTGCTTGTTTTCCCAGGTAGTCAATGCTATTGAAGATCTTCATTTAAAATATGGAGATTGGCTGGTTCTCAGCGGTAGAAGCAGAGAGAAAGAATTGGGGGGCTTTCTTCAAGCCGTCT
Organism: Indri indri; assembly: GCA_004363605.1. Taxonomy (NCBI): domain Eukaryota; kingdom Metazoa; phylum Chordata; class Mammalia; order Primates; family Indriidae; genus Indri; species Indri indri. The sequence goes on along the minus strand of RJWJ010023593.1, from coordinate 14,801 downwards.
TGCCTCTTTGGGTGGGAGACTGACGCGAAGGAAGGAGAGAAAATCAGTAAGAAGATGGAGAAGAAGCGACAGCTTGGGACCAGCCCTAGCAAGAGCACCAATACTACCAGCTCCTCTCTGTTTCTTTGTCCCCTCCGGCGTGGGACAGTGATGTCTAAGGATGAAGTGTGAGACGGCAGCTCCTATGCCACACCCCTGATCATTTTTTCCCTACGGAAGGAATTCCATGAGCACAGACACTTTCCAACGCTTCACTCATTCCTCCATAGTGACAAGGACACGGAGTGAATTGCCAAGAACAGGGCAGGGACGTTCGATTCCCAGTTTTATAGATGATATGAGGCCCTGGGTTAGGACTTCAAGACATCCCTCCAAGCCACCTCCCAAGTGAATTTGTAAGTTTCTTCATGTCACAAATCGTGGGATATACATCTTAATGAATATCTCAACATTCATTCTCTTCTGGAACAGAGGTAATATTGGGGAAAATGCTAGATTGTTTTTCTCTTTTGCTTTTGTGTGTGTGTACGTTCCTCCAACATAAGACAGCCTGGGCCCCGTTAAGAAAAGGACGTGATCTCTCTCTCTCCCTTTCTCTCTGAAAAATGAAAAGAGGGGTTGGATCGTGATTAAGACAGAGGTGGTCTGTTCAGTGCTCCAGGTCTCCCTGGGTCATACCGAGCTGAGAGCTGGCAGCCGTCGAGGGCCTGAGAGACACACAGGCTGGGCCAGGAGACAGATGGGAGACGTGTCATACACTCAGCAGTGTCTGCAGCACCGTCAACTCTGGAGAAAAGGCCAAATCTTCAGGGCTCTGATCAAGTTGAACAGGAATAGGGCACAGGTTTATCTGCTGGCCGGAGCAGAGTCAGCTGCAGGTCGGGGGCCCGTTCCCCAGTGACATGAGTCAGCCCAGCCTCTCTCCCGTGCCCCAAATAGCATGTCAGAGACAGGCCAGGAGACGGGGAGGGGAACAATCTGAATGACTGAGCAATTCTACCAAAAAGACTGAGTTAAACCTCAAAAAAGAGTGTCAATTATTGTTTCCAACAGAGATTTAAACTGAACTAAAATTTTTCTCTCCACTTCCTAGCAGGTGGGCTCCCAGCTCATAAGAAAGATCAGGTCAGTTACAGATAATAAGTCTTACTAAAAATGGAATGTGTAAAGAGGATGTAGATTCTCTGAATATAGATTCCTCTTTATACATCCCATTTATAGGAAGAATAATTTGGTGATCACGCTATATGCATTCCATCATTCATTTATTCAACAAACAGTGATTAAACACCTACCACACATGGAGGATTATGCCGGGCACTCAAGGATGCTGATTGAACTTGGGGGAAATGACGGATTTTTTGGTCCAGGAGGAATCCTGTCTGCCTAGACCATAACAGAAGGGTCTTTAAATAAGATTATGTCATGTGCGGGGGAAAGATGGACTCTGCAATGTACCTTAAATAGCTTAATGCTTCTAAAGCTCTACCTCTCTGGTGAAATAGTTATTATTCCACTTCGAATAACTAACTGGCTTAAGGCTATTGCTACTGACAACTTTCTCTGCAATAGGATGGAATATGGACTATAAAGAGACAGTAAAAATAGAACATGAAGCCCAACCAACAATTGGTCTGAATGTTTGTTTAGAAATATTTATGAGACAAGAAATATCTTTGCAAAGCCATTCCTCAGGGTAATGAAAGAGTTAGGTATATTATGGAGACCTAATCAGCTGTGCAGGTTTTTAAAACCCTACTATAAAATTGATGGATTCAATGCATAGGAGAAATTACAAAATATATCACACTGATAATTGGTACAAGGGGAAATACAAATAACAGGCAGGGAGAAATAATTTATATCTTTGCAAGTATAACCTAAGAAGTGCATACCAAAGCAAACTCGAGGAACTATTTTCACCTGAATCAGGAAAAAAATTGTATCATAAATTTGCTTTAAAAAGTGTTACACATTTACTGCAACATTACTGTTGGCATTAGTACAAACATTTTTTGGGGAAAAGCAATATGATAACAAACAGATAGAGCAACAAAGATTGTCATAAAATTTAACCTAGTAACTTTATTCCTAAGACTTTATCCTAAGAAAATAATTCAGCAGAAGGAAAGGCAAAAAGAAAAAAAGAAGGCAGTCTCAATTGCTAACAATAGAACAATGAGTTACATTACACGATAAATTAACATGCAGTCACTGATAAAAATAACTAAGAAAAATATATGGCAATGTGAAAAATGTGATGAAGTGTTACTACAATAAAAAGCAGAGTTAAAAATGATACTACAATTACCACCGTGTAAAACATGAACATGTATCATAAGCCAAAATGGTAGGCAGTTGTGTTGGGATGACATTGTGATTTTTTTCCCCCACTATTTTAAACATTGTTACATCTCACTTTTTATAATGAAAAAGTATTCGCAAATAAAATCTAAGCTCTCCATCCAATATAATATGGGGGGTGCATCCTCTCTTAAATCTCGAATATTAACCGCCACATGAATGATAGCTGCACTTCAGGGCTGGGAAATTGCTTTTAACCAAGATCTATAAGGAGTCTGTTGAGTGGTTTGAGGTGTGTCAGAACAGAAGCAGCACGAGAGAGAAGTCATTGCTTTTTCCAGGAACCACATTAGCCAGCTCCGTATCACTCAGCACATCTAACACGGCTAGAGGCTTCCCAGAACCCCAGCTTTCTGGTGACAATACTCTGCAGAAAGCATGGAAAAGCCGAACCAACACGGCCAGGCTGAAAGGTTTTTAATTAGATCAAAAGGGTCCACTGTGATCTGGGTTGCACATGAAACGTATTTTTTTTTCATCTATTTTCTCACTCAAATACTATTGTTGTTTAGTATCTCTAGGATACATTTGGTCTGGTTTCATTTAACTTAATATTGTTTTATTACTTTATCTTATTTTTTAGGATACAGTCATAACTGTTTATAAGACTTCGAGATTATGTCCTGGGTGTTTGAAAAGGAATCTGCCAGGGCCGTTCACCTAAGCTCACTCGTACACACACAGGAAAAGGTTCCAATCTTTTTGTTCAAGGACAGGAAGACAAAGAACTGAAAGGGACAAGGAAGCGGGGCCACCCCTTTTGTTTGCACTCAGCACTTTTGATCCCAAGACTTCCTGAGACGAAAGACAGCACAAACCACCCGTGCAGCAAAGCCAAGGGCAGCCGATTTTTATATTGCTCCAATTCCTCAGGAGAACCACCCCGGAGTGACCTCTCCGCTTTCCACAAGAGACAGGGAGACCCTGACACTGCTGTTTCAATAAATAGATGCTACCAGAAGCCCTCTGATAGCGTTGTATAAAACCTCTCCTCTGAGAAAGGAGGGTTTTCCCTGGTATCCTCCTGCTCCACCAGGAACCTCAGGTGACTTCTGTACCTGGGTTCATGTTTCACAGCTTCATGTCCTGCTGGGTTCCCAGTGCTCTCAAGAGCAGGTGAGCAGATAGGAGCGAAAGTTACTTTCTTTGAGCTCCAGCTCATTAGTCAAAATGAGCAAGAGCTGTTCCTTCCAAGAGCTTCTCTTTGTTTCTTTGCTACTACATAATGACCACAAGCCTCAGTGAAGTTATCTCTTTTGATATATTAGAGAGCACATGGAAATTGGACTCTAAAAATTCATAACCACTAAACTTACATCAACTTCTATATTTTGCCTTCTGACAATCATGTGAAAGTCCCAAGGATGTTAGAATTTTATGCATCTATGATTAGGCCTGGGCATGATTCTTCCCTTGGAATTAAACCCTACTTTGAGGAAAGGACGCGGTAATGTAGTTTTAAAATTGCATAGCAAAGATGCTAACGGAAAGGTCTGTATCAAACCTGGTATTTCCTGCAAAACAAGCATCACATGGAGCATTTCTTGAGCTTCTTAAATCTGCCCAGACAATATGCTCTCATGCTGAAAAATGCAAAGCTTGGAAAATCATTTTACAGTATCACCTTTTTGGGATAATATCTATTTCTTTAGCTCTAGAGTGGAGAAAATTCCATCAGTACCTATTCCCACTCTGTTCTTTATAAATGACCCATGAATGTTTCTTTAAGGTTCAAGGAGCTTATTTTCTAAAATGTAAATTACTCTACAGACTACCATAAAATTCCAATTTAATTCATATACAGCAGAATAAAAGGGCTGAAAGTTTTCAGGGGGCACACTTTATGTAGGCAGGGAGAGGGGCAGATATGATGAGAAAGGAAGGAAAATCTGACATTTTAGCCCTTTCACTTACAGTGAGGGTTAAATAAATATTCATGGAAGTAGCTCTCATGGAACCCAGGTTACTAAGCCAGCATTAATACAGCCATAACCCAGAGCATCCTTTGGTCTTTATAAAATATTTCCTTCTCAGATTCACAGCTACTTATCCATAGCTACGATTCCTTGTTGACTGAAGACAGGTTTTACTACTTGAGCTGTTTTAGATCAAGACCAAATAAACTGAACAAATAGAGCATTTGCAGTCAGTTTCCCTTGCAATTCTTTCCTTCTGTGACCCCTCACTTCATCAACCAATATCAGCTCTGTTCACAAAGAAGTTCCTACACAGTTCTATGGAGAAGTCTTAATCTATAGGAGAAATAAGAATAATAGTGATTTTTTTTTTAAAAAAAGGCTGTCATTGTATCAGTGTACTGGAATATTTAACAACCAGATTATTTCTCTTCTGTCCCATCTTGTAGTGCCAGAAACTCAAAATAACAGTGGTTGGTGGCAAGGGAGTTTATTAGGTGTGATTTCACCATCAAAGTTCAAATATGACTTTTCATGGGTTGCTATGCCTTTACCTCCAATAACTCCACAAGTTTTTCTCTGCATCTTTTCTTGTCTTCTAAGGAGTTGATAAGCCTCTCACTTCCAGTTTCATCTCTAAGGCCTCTTTATTAGTTTGTATATCTCTTTAGATGTTCAACAAAACAGAATCAACCAAATTCTCCAAGGAATCATGTCAGTTATTCGTGAGAGAACCTTCTCATAGGATTGTCTCTTATGATTACTGCATGTATAAAATCCTTTGTATTGTAACCCTGAGTAAAATAAGATTTTCTCTGGAGGTGCAGGAGTGGAGAGGGAAAGATCTACTGAGAACTTGCAGAAAACACTGCCCCTGAAAATTCAGGCTAGAAACAGGGAACAGGGAGTAGTCCAATAAGATTACCAAATTTTCATCTAAAAGAGAAGTCTTCTGCTGGTTATGACAAGAAAATAGCATGTGCTATCCCGCGGGAGAGACACAGCCACTATTAAAGCCACATTATGATTAATAGAATCCGCCCAGATGTTAACTTTCAGAACCAGGTAAGGAAGTCCCGCTTCTCAAACCTTCCCACATAATTACTCATAAGGGAGGATGGTAATAATTGCACATGCCCGAGATCCTTGTGGGTATACTTTGAAATTATCTACTATAAACCAGAAATTATTTCGCAGTTTCTTGTTTTACTTTAGAAGTTTTGTGAATTGTGTGTTCTACCCCATAAGACACCCATGTTCATTTTAATATAAAAATATTATTTTAAATTGCCATTTATGTACCCCTGGGGCACATTAAGTGCCTCGATTTAGTAAGTACCAAGTGTAGGGCATAGTTTAGACCTGTACAAAGCACTTGGGAACCCTGTTAAAGTGTAGATTCTGATTGGAGGGCTGAGGACCTGGATTCTGTATTGTACAAGCTCTCCAGGGGACTCTGGTTTAGACTGAGTAACCAGGACAGTAAGAATTGGGTCAGTCAAGAGTAGGGAATACAGGTCTTTGTGTCCTTAGAAACCTGTATTGTGTAGATGGTTTTAATATCCATGCAGATGGCTTAAAATCAAGAAAAAGGAACTTCTCAGACCTGATTCAGGGAGCCAAGAAACAGAGCTGAACTCATTTTGGCCAGGGCAGTTGCAACATAAATATATTGCACAGTAAAGAACCAGAGGTGATAACCAGGATTTGTGTCTGGAGAAGAGATCATGAAGGAAGCAGTTTCTAAGAGGAAATGAAGGTCCACCAGAAAACTTCGACCCGCATGAGGCTTGGACTTTGGATATTTGAGCTCAGCATTCAAGCCAGAGAAAGGTATGTATGTGTGTGTTGGGGGGAGATATTCCTGCTGAATCAATGTGTGATCAAATTGTAGCTAACCTGAGATACAGAACATTGATTTCTATGTGTTAGCCATTGCTCTTTGGGAAAGTGTCGCTTTGTGAACATTAGGGTCTTAATTAGTTTCCTTGGGAAAATTCCCAACTTTGTCCTCTGTTGCGTTCTAAGGCATTTGTATGAACTCTCACTTCTAAAGGGGAAAGGGATATGTCCAAATCTAGATGGAACTAACTACAGAGAAGAAGTCAGGTGTGGTGGGGGCCACAGCCCCAGAGGAGTTAGCAGGGACCTGTGTGGGTGGGGAGACAATTGGGAAAGGAGCAGCTGCAGGAGACAGCTGGGACCACCTCTCCCCTCCTGCCCGAGAGGCCCTCACACCCGCTTTTTGCTTCTAAAGCTGAGCTGCCTTGTTGCAAAAAAAATCTGGAATTTCCTTCGGCTTGAGCCAAAGCCCAAGACTGGGAGTTCCCAAATAGACTTCAGATTGGTGCTCACCCATGAGGCATTTTCTGCAGAGATATGAGGCGTGGCCTATAATTTTATCATTCTGCTTCATCCCAAAGAGTAGGTGAGAGGTGGAGCCATGGTGGAGTCATTGCTGCAGCGAAGGGTGGACAGTTGCTTTTTGCTCTGTTCTATTTCCTAAATTTTTAGGGACAGATTTTAATTCATAAGCAGTCACTAAGTAGAGCAGGAGCATTGAGGAGTATCCGGACTGTCCACCTTCCCCCCAAGTCCCTCCCTGATGGTGTGCTGTGGCTCCAGCTCTCTCTCTGCCCTGTCTGCAGGTTGTCCCTCAGGTTGTCCCTACCTCTCCTCAGAAAGGTGTCAGCCAGCTCTGGCCAACCAGTGGCCCAGATAATCTTCTGCTCTATAAGCAGTTGCAGTTTTAGGAGAGGGCCACTCAAGGCAGACAAGCCATAGAAAGTTGGCCATGTGACTAATCGTGCCTGGCCCTAGGAGCTACAGGGATCCAGGGCTGTCCTCTTGTTCAGCCTTCATCTCTTCTCTTCACCCTCTCTCTTGGGCTCTTTAGCTTCCTCACTCCCCACTCACATAAATATTTTAGAAAAGAAAGAATAGGGTAAAGACAATTGCTATGAGAGAATTTGTACCCAAAAAATTTTATAGAGAGACATACGTACAAACAGGTTGTATAATTATCCTTACCCTGGAAGGCTTCATTCAAAGAATTTATAAAGATTTAAGTCAAAAAGTCAACCTAAGACCCAACAGGATATTCGGAACAGGAACATTCAATTGTTCGACATATATTTATCAAACTGTTAACAGGCACTAAATACCGTAGTTTATAAGAAGACAAAACAGCACGCGTACATACGTGTCCTCAAAGTCAGTTTCTTAACAGCTGTTTCTAGTTACGTTAAGTTTTTCTACATTCTGTGCACTTGGTTACTCGGGGAGACAAGGTCTTTAGTTATAATGAAGAACTCGAAGCATGAATCAGACATGCCAAGGAGCTGACCTGGTTTGCCAAATACGAATATGGTGGACATAAAAATTGAACTACAGAATGTGTTTTATTGTTGTACTGTCAAAAGAAAAACTCATTAACCAGAATAGAATATATGTTTCCTAATAATCACATGATGCATGGCATTTATTGAACAATTACTAAGGGAAAGGCATGATGCCGTTGCTTTAGCTGCATGATATAATTCAATCCTTGCAAGGTACTGTGCTGCAGAGATAGAGACAGGGCAGAACCACTTGAATATCAGTCAATTCCACTGGCAGGAATGAACTGAAACCAATTAATTTCCAATTTTGCATCACCCCATTGCATCGCCAGAATGAGTTTCTGATGAGCCAACCCCAGGGCATGCGCCTGATCCTTGGCTATGCTGTGATGGGGAGAAGGATCTGGAGCCCCTAGGAACACAGTTGTCTTCCTCACGGGAGGGAAACATTCATGATCTGTTCCACCAAGGCTGCACCCAGAAATAAAGAGGTAACTCCCCAGAGAAAATCAGAACACCATTAAAAAGGCAAAATGTTGGGTGCTTAGGAAAGAAAAAATGCCAAAACACACCCGGAGAGGTTAAATGAGTTGTCCAAGTTCACATAACTACAAAATGTTCACTCCTGGATGAGAAGACAGGACACCTGAAGCCCAGTGTACATTCTATTACTTCTAAACTAAGAGCCAAACTGATCAATTTTATCTCTTCTCTTCCCTAGTAAGAAAATACAAGCCAGGACCCCAAAATGGCAAGCCTATGTCAAGAAAGTAATAAGTAAATAAATAATAAATGGTAAAGACTTTAAAAGACCAATACAGGTCTGGTTTTAAATCCTATCTCTGCTATACAATACCTATGAGGATTGAATTATATTATGTAGCTAAAGCAACTAGCACGGTGCTTTTTTCTCTCAGTAATTGCTAAATAAATGTTACACATTATAATGTGATTGTTAGGAAACATATATTTTATTCTGATGAATGAGTTTTTCTTTTGAAAAGGTAGCAATGGAAAATAACATTTGTGACTTTTGGATAAGCAGAGATTCCTTAAAAATTTCATAAACAGACATTTCAGCATTTACCATAAAAGGAAGGTCTAATAAATTGAAATACATGAAAAATTAAGAACTTTTATTTATCAAAAGAATCAAGAATGGGAAGGGAAGCCAGGAGTGGGAGAAGATATTTGCAATACATATAAATGACAAAGGACTCCTATTCAGAAAGTACAAAGAATTCCTTATGTTATTAACAGATATTTATTGCTGTAGGACAAGTTACCCCAAAATTTAGGTGCTTAAAACAGCAAATACTTATTATCTTACAGTTTCTGTGGGTCATGAATCTGAACATGGCTTAGTGAGCACCTCTGGCTCATGAGATTGTAGTCGAGCCATCAGCTGGGGCTGTTGTCATCTCAAGGCCCCACTACAGGAGAATCTGCCTCCAAGCTCACTTATGTGGCTGTGGGCAGGGATCAGGGGCTCACTGGCTGTTGGCTGGAGACATCGGTTTCTTGCTATGTGAGCCTCTCCATTGGGCAGCTCACAGCAGAGCAGCTGGCTTCCCCTAAGGCAAAGGCTGACAGAGAGGGAGGGTCAGCAAAACAGAAGTCACCATCTTCTTGTCACCCAACATCAGAAATAACATGTCATCACCTTTTCCCTATTCTATTCATTAGAAGTGAGTCAGGCTGGGTATGGTGGCTCACACCTGTAATCCCAGCACTTTGGGAGGCCCAGGAGGGAGGATCTTTTGATCCCAGGAGTTGGAGGCTGCAGTGAGCTATGATTGTGCCACTGCACTCCAGACTGGGTGACAGTGACACCTTGTCTCTAAAAAAAAAAAAAAAAAAAGTGAAAGTGAGTCCTTAGATTCCATCCACACTCAGGGGAGAGGTACAAAAGGATGTGAACACAGCAGGTGAGGTTCACAAGAGGTCGATTTAGAGGCTGCCCACCATGAGCGCACAAATCCTTGAGAAAAGACAAAAGGCACAATAGAAAAATCAACAAAGAATTGAACGAGCTCTTTAGAAAAGAAAAATCTCAGTTGTCAACAAACATAGGAAGCAGTACTCATTAGTCATGAGGGAAATAAAAATTAAGACCCAAATGGAATATTTCTGTACAACCAACAGAATAGCTAACAATAAAAAGAATATATTGTCAAGGATGTGGAACAACTGAAATTCTTACATTCCACTGGTGGGAGTATACATTTGTACAACCACCTTAAAAGACAATTTGGTGGTATTTATTTTTTATTTTTGAGACAGAGTCTCACTCTGTTGGCCCGGGTTAGAGTGCCGTGGCATCAGCCTAGCTCACAGCAACCTCAAACTCCTGGGCTCAAGTGGTCCTCCTGCCTCAGCGTCCCAGGCAGCTGGGACTACAGGCACGTGCCACCATGCCCGGCTAATTTTTCTATATATTTTTAGCTGTCCAATTAATTTCTTTCTATTTTTGGTAGAAATGGGGTCTCACTCTTGCTCAGGCTGGTCTCAAACTCCTGAGCTCAAACGATCCACCTTCCTCGGCCTCCCAGAGTGCTAGGATTACAGGCGTGAGCCACCACGCCCAGCCTTGGCGCTATTTATTAAAGCTAAACTACATGTATTCCATGTCCCAGCACCACCATACCTTGATAAATACCTAACAAAATTGCATATATGTGTACACTCAAAAGGCATGTGTAATAATATTCATAGAAGCTTCATTTATAAAATAATAACCAAAAATCTGGAATAACTCAAATGTTCATCAACATTAGAACAGACAAATAAATTATGATATACTCATATAATTTATTACAATAAAGCAGCAAAAAGAATAAACTATTATTCTGTTTTAACAACATGAATGAATCTTAGGATATAATGTAAGTAAAAGAAATGAGTTAGAAAAACATGTACTGCGCAATCATATTTATATAAAACTCAGAAACTGGCCCAACTAAATCATGGTGAGGGGAACTAGGAGAGTAGTTTCTTTTCTTGGGACTGAATCACTGGGATGGGGCAAGATGGGAGAGTCTAGGGGCCTGGTAATGTTCTATTTTCTTGATACAATGACACGGATCATTACCTGTGTGAAAATTTAATATGCTACATACATTTATGATTCATGCACTCTCCTGTAAGCATGTATTTCAATAACAATTTTGCTTATAAATTTTGTAACAAACTTTCTTCCTGCTATGCTATTCAGAATGGCACCTGTGAATAAACTCACTAATAAATAAATCTATTAAAAATCTAAGTCCATCGGTGCCATGTCCTAAGTTCTAGTCCCTAAAACCCTAAGTATCAAGAATTAGCTTTCTGGCTAGGTGAGGTGGCTCACGCCTGTAATCCTAGCACTCTGGGAGGCCGAGGTGGGAGGATCGCTTGAGGTCAGGAGTTCGAGAGCAGCCTGAGCAAGAGCAAGACCCTGTCTCTCTAAAAGTAGAAAAAATTAGCCAGGCATGATGGTGCATGCCTGTAGTCCCAGCTACTTAGGAGGCTGAGGCAAGAGGATCACTTGAGCCCAGGAGTTTGAGGTTGCTGTGAGCTAGGCTGATGCCAGGGCACTCTAGCCTGGGCAACAGAGTGAGACTCTGTCTCAAAAAAAAAAAAAAAAAAAAAAAAAAGAATTAGCTTTCCATTTAATTCCTGGAAAGTAAAAATTCACCAATATTTTTTACTTCTTTGTTTCTTTTCTTGCCCAAAGGAGTATCAGAAATGTTCTCCAATTTGGAAGACACCAAAAGTCAATCTCCTTCCCATCTTTAATGAGTCTACAAATTCCAGCCCCAGTACCTCAATCTTAAAATGAGAAACAAAAGGGGGAGAAGTAAATGGAGGAAGAGTAGAGAAATAAGCAAAATTCCAAAAGAAAGAAAATACATAAAATTTCATTTTATTGTGGGGTGGGATGTGTGTGTATGTGTATATGTGTGTGTGTATGTGTATGTGTGTATATGCATGTGTGGATATGTGTGTATGTGTGTGTGTTTGTGTATGTGTATATGTGTGTATGTGTGTATATGTGTGTATATGTATGTGTGTTTGGCCCAGGGATCAGAAGAAACTGGAGCTGGGAGGGTTCTACGACAATAGGCATACATGAGGGAAAAGACAAGGAAAGCCGGAAAAGGAGAGATTTAGGAAAGAGGAGAGTCTAGAGACTTATTAGCCATATATTTGGATTTCAAATATGGCATCCTGTTGATGTCACCACCCAAAACACATGTCCTGATTCTAGGGGTTTGGAGAATATGGTTCCTGGCTGAGGCGCTTCCAAACTATTCAATGCCAAATAATTTGCACATAATAACTGTTAATGGGCAAGGTAAAACATCTAAGTCTGACAAACCTTTTTGTTTTCCAGTGAAAAAGAGGGCATGAAAGAATTATAGCGGCAAAGAGTATAACAAAAACGTGGCCACATGCTTTATTTTTATGGCTTCATAGAACCCAGGGTTTAACTTTCATGTCTTACCCAGAGCAGAACCTTACATTCCTCTTTCATAAACTTTTTAAAGGGAAATTCTAGTGGAGAAGCAATGCAAGTAGCAGACGGGATAAATTCATACACGGGTGATAGGATACCTGGTCCCTTGGGAGTCCTTTATCCATTTCCATCCACTCCCTCCTTTCCCTAACACATTAGACTGGTTTTTTGATGAGATTTGAGGGCCCATGTCCTCTTATAGCCCCAACACTGGAGAGCTGTAAACAAATGTGCATGCATGCTGAATAGCTGTATTCAGCACATTTAGGAGCTGTAATATTTTGGTTCTAAGCATGCTGTTGGCCAAGCCAGGGAGGCCTGTGCTCTTGCAGAAAGCAAACTTTGAAGATACCTTCCTCAGTCACCACCAGCAACCGTTCCCTAATGTCTTACCCTATTTTTCATGCTACATGTTTATCCCTATCTTCCAAGCCACAGTGACACACAAATGATGAGGACAGATGCTAAATTGATATCTTTACCTTTGGTCTCCCTTTCCCAAATTAGTTGAAAACTCTGATTTGGAATGGACACTTTCTGCATGCATTCAACATAGAAATCTGTAGACAAAAAAAAAAATAGTTTTTGTGTGTCTGTGTCACTTAAAGATCTATGTCAATGGCTCTTAGTGAGGAGTATTTACTTTCGTGTAAGATTTGAAATCATTAGTTTTAAATTAGAATTAATGTTTGCCATTGAGCAGTAGGCATTTATGGCAGAAAATTAATATGTCTCAGGAAACTACTAAATGGTGAAATAAATACATTTATGTTGTACAATATGCCCTGTGTACTATATAGAACAACACCATATGCATATTTCCTGGGGATTGAACATAGTTAAAAGCAATGATTTTTTTCTTAAACTATCCTATACCAAGCACTTTCTTTCTATAAATGTGAAAAATACACACATGAACACCATATTTGAATGTAAACCTCATAGACCAGTAGACCATGCTGAGATCACAGTGGCATATCCAGTTGGACAGACCTTTTCTAATAGTTTCCATTTTTATCAAAAGTGAAATCAAAGCTATTTTCAATGCAAAAGCAAATTCTAAACAACACCCACTAGAATTAGCAAAGCAACATTTCATCAGAAAATCACCTGCAGAATTTAGAATGCAATTTAGAATTACTAATTGGTGTGTTAAATGGATATATTCAGAAAGTGCCGAGGGGATGAGTCAACACTTCTGAAAGAACTTTAATTTCAGAATTTCCTGAGTGAGTGCTCCAAATTATAAGCCTACCGACACATTAGTACATGGGTTAGAGGAGTCGGCTCACCCAGACATTTGTTGTGTGCATAATTTAAAAAAGAATAAATACTACTTTGGAAATTGCTCTGGTTCGTTTTGCCAAAAGGAACACCCTTTCTGGGCACATAGCCACTAGAGATTTGCCCGGCTTTCTTTGTGTCTATGGAACCCTGAAACATTGTTTGCAATTTTATCAAAGGATTCATTGAGTCAGAGGATAATCAGGGAGAACATATTGTCCATTAAAATGTGGAAAGGTGGGCATGCGAGTCCTTAGAAGAACGTTAGCTTTTTATCTTAGTACACTGTTGACCTTTTTGTTATTTTTTTAAACTGGAATCTTATCATTTTACCATCTCTACTGCCACCCAATCATCATTTCTTATCAACTCTTATCTACTGGGCTATTGCAAGAGTCCTATAAGCAGTTTCCTGGTCTTCACCCTTGCTCCATACAGCTCAAGTCCCATCCCGCAGACAGGATGAGCTTTCTATAGCTGCGTAGAGAGTTAAGGCTCTGCAGGTAGGAGCGGCAGTCCCACACCCAGAGCAGGTATCTACCCTTGTGAGGACAAACCCCCAGCCCTTCCGAGACGAGAAGGGCCAACAGAGTCAACTCACTTCTACAAGGCCTGCTAGTCTTCCCGAGGAACAATGCCAAGCCAGGGGCTCAGTTGGTGTCTGTTGTGGGCAACTGCACCATCAAAGGCAGCAGCAGTGAACTGGGCCTCGGTAAGTGGGAGTGCTGGACTCATCTGTAGCCTCTGTCTTTGCTGCTGTTTCCACTCTCATTATGGGCTTGTCTGGGTGGCTGAGGACAAAGCCAGTGAATGTCAACCAGCCAAGTCGCTTTGTCTGTGTTAGTTATTCCTCACCCCTTCCACGGTGGGTGGATGGATACTTTTTGGGCATTCAGACGTGATACAAACATCACACTGTGTGCCCACTCCCAGTGCCCACTACATGCCTCTCCCCCAGAACTCCTTGTCCCAGTCATCCTGTCCTCTTCCTTCAGGCCACTGTCCAGTCATCTGCATGTATTGTCACCTCAGGCAATTTCAGGTGCACTGCTCAAAGCTCTGCCCATTGGGACAGTGTTTTCTTTCCAACTGTCTTTGAGTCACCCATGAATGTGGCTGTCATGCAGCCCTGTCCATTTTTAGCTTGCACCTGCATACTGAGCCAACCCATCTCTAAACCGACCTTGAGCTTTTTGACTTTTTCTTCCTTCTTGAGCTGGGCATATAGATATACTTGCCATGATGTTACAGTATCCCATAGTGGGACCTGGCCACCTCTTAAGTCAAAGGGCTCCTGGTCTGAAAATTGGCTCAGTTTTGTGGACTGAGCACCAAATAGTGACTTTTCACTGGGGCAACTGCTCTCAGACTTTGAACCCTGTATTCTACTTTTTTTTT
>RJWJ010023592.1:0-23461 GCA_004363605.1 Indri indri | reverse complement strand
CTATCTTAGATATATGCAGGTGTGTGTGTGTGTGTGTGTGTGTGTGTGTGTGTTTGCAACCCTCCATATTCAAAGATTTTGCATCCATGAATTCAACCAACTATGGGTTGAAAATACTTGGGGAAACAGACTTTTTTTCTTGTTATTATTCCCTAAACAATGCAGTATAACAACTGTTTACATAGCATTTATATTGTGTTAGGTACTATATGTCATCAAGAGATTATTTAAAGTATAAGGAAGGACATGTGTAGGTTATATTCAAACATTGCATTTTATGCAAGGGATTTGAGTTTCAGTGTATTTTGATATCCAAGGGGGTTCCAGAACCAATCCCCCATAGATACCAGTGGATGATTGTATGTGAACATTTCCAATAGTGAGTGTTGGAGTATATATTAATATACAAAATAATAACAGAGAATAATGTTGAACACAGGATTATAAAGAAATTATTTTTGAGGTCTCCTATGAAATCTACCTGCATCTATTTATCTAGCTTTCTAGCTAGCTAGCTCTGTCTATGTGTGTGCATGTTGGCATCTGTGCGTGTAATCACATAGTCATTCTTAATAAAGGGCATTTTTGCCCCCTCGAGGACATTTAACAATATCTGGAAACATTTTTGGTTGTCATAACTGGGGGAGGTACAACTGGCATCTAATGGGTATAGGCATTAAGAGTGGCAAGGTAGGCAAACCGTGATATAGAGATGAAGGAAAAATATGTATGTGAGAAAAAAAAAAGAAATATGCCTCAATCATCCCTGTTGGAGTATTACATAATATCAATGACCAATTCCCTTAGATTATCTAATTCATGTTTTATTTATTGCATTGCTTATTGTCATAATTTTAACATTTGTCTCCTTCATTTCGTTGAATATTTTTGAAATCTTTTCTATCTTTGATTAAACATCTGTTCCCCAGTTCTGCTTTGCTTACATAGGTATTCATTATTTAAACATTTTAAAAGCATTAATAATAAAAATGCTTTCTGGAAAATTAGCCTCAACATATTCTAGATTCTGTAATTATGTGGATAAAACCTAGTCCAACCCTCTCATTTAAACATGGACCAGTGGTTGTCCTGGTGAGAAGCACAATCCTGTACCAATGGCTCAGAAGTTTTTAACAGAGTTTTTATAGATATGTGGTCAGGGTGAGCGAAACTAAATGGGATGCCAAGGAACGCAGAGATTAAAAGCAATGATAAGATACTACTATCATAGTTGGGAGTGGGTAAAGAGAAAAAATAGTTTTATTGGGGTGACTTCTGCACCTGTGACTTCTGTACTCATAAAGGAAGTGCTACCCTGTAGAGCTGTCATGGAGAGAGATAGGCACTGTCAAAAAACAAAACAAACAAATCTGAAAACAGAGATGGGATTGGAGAAGAAAATTCCCCTCTCCATGCTCTTCCTGCTCTTCCCTCTTCTGTCAGTGAGCCCAGCTAGAAACCACTGGTGTGCAAGGTGATGCGGTTACAGGGCCAGACCTCTGTCGGGAGGCATCAGGGATGCCTGGAAGAAAAGAGAGAACTTGCTCATGTTTGCAGACCCAGCAAGGACATATTCAGAGATAGAATACAAAAATATTGCTAAGTTAGTCCTGTGACTAAGTGTAATATGATTGCTTTTCTGCTAAGAATTTGAGATACTGAAAAAGTGTGAGCTTTGGTGAGATGAAAGGAAGACGTTTTTTCAGGCCTCACTATGCTGAATTAGAAATTCAGTGACAAAACTAATTCTTCCTGTCTACTAAAACTGTGTACCCCTTTCACCAACTTCTGGTTTCTCTCCCACTTGCCCCAGCCCCTGGAAACCACCATTCTACTCTCTATTTCTATGATGTCAACTTTTTAGATTCCCCATTTCAGTGAAATCATGCAGCAGAAGTCTTACCGTGCCTGGCTTATTCATGTAACGTGATGTCCTCCAGGTTCATCGTGTTCTCGCAAATGACAAGATTTCCTTCTTTTTTAAGGCTGAATATTATTCCATTGTGTATACCACATTTTCTTTATCTGTTTATCTGTCGATTTCACATCTTGGCAATTGTGAATAATGCTGCAATGAACATAGGATCTATTGTACAGCATGGTGACCGTAGTTAGTAATGTAGTATACACTTGAAAATTGCTAAAAGAGAAGATTTTAGATGTTCTCTACACATAGAAATGATAAGCACTTGTGGTGATGAATATGTTAATTATCTTGATTTATTGTTATACAATGTATGTGTATACACATATCAAAACATCCCATTGTACTCCATAAATATATACAATAAGCAGAAGGAATTCAGGGATAGTCCAAGATTAATTTTATGTATATATTTGTAACTAGCTGTGTTCTAGAGGTGGCTCAAATGGCCTCACAAGAAACAAATGCTTAATTTTCAGGAATTTTGTGAGATGATTGTTACATCCATTATTAGAAATTAAAACATACACATTTACAATTAAAATTTTATATTAAAACAATGTAACATATTTGAATCATTACATCATAATTATTTTATTACATTTTATTATTTTCTATGTTTTTGAGTTGATTTACACCTATGGCATCTGTATGGTGGAAACACTACACAAGGGTGTACACCTGTGTATCTTTTCTCAACTCCTTCCTCAGTGCTGTCATGTTAACTGCTTGTAATTAGCCATGGTGGGAATATTATTAATACCATGGGAATTGGTAAATGGTACAAATTAGGGTTTGATTTACTTTTGTATTTATTGTTTAAATTTAAAGTGATGGAGAAAATGTTAGGAATGCAGGATAAAAAGTAGGTAGCGTGTCCATAATGTTGCATTGTGAATAGCACATTAAAAAATGATAAAATACTCCTCCAGTATTTGAAATTATTAACCAAGTTAGCCAAAAATTTACTCATGTTGAGAGTGAACAAGTAAGACTTTGACAAATCCAGAGCCAGAGCTGAAGGCTGTGTCAGTTTCATGAATAAAATTTGCATGAGGAGGAGGAATAGTTTAACAGTAGATTCTGTATCAGATTTAGTGACAATTTTTTGAAAAACGGTTCATTAAGTGGGATGCAACTTTATTTGTCAAATCATGGTTGAATTGCAATCATAGTTTGGCTAGGAATACAGGACTTGGATGACATCAACCAAAGTAAATTGTGAGAATCTACTGGATATGTGAAATTTACAATAAGGAATACTGTATATTTTATTATTTTGGTGAATTGTGAGCTACTCTTTCTTTATATCAGTAAAATGTATAATAAACTTAAACAGGTGTGTGTGTGTGTGTGTGTGTGTGTGTGTGTGTTTCAGAGGATTTATTAAGCATTTTACAGCATAGCACTGTATTTTTTTAAAAAATACTATCCTCATACTCCAATTTATTCCTCTTTCTTCAGCCGTAAGTAGTGAATCATATAATTAATTGCCCAAACTGGGATGATTTTTTGTGAAGAATATTTGCAAAATCAGAAATAGGCTGAAAGATCACTTTACTCATTTTTAGCAATCTAATATGTGTAATATTTAATGCATATATTTTTGTTTGTATTTTGTTTCTGCCAAAATGTTGAATATAGTCTTTTTTGTGTGGTCTTTTAAACTTCTCTATATCCTTTGCTGGATGTAAAATTATAACTTCGCTTTAATCAGAATCATTAATTTTTGCCATATGCTTTGTGATTTTAAAGTTTCGTTTAAAATGCTGTTTCTCCCACTTAGCTCACAAAAATATTTTCTTATTTTTTCTATTTAAGTTATGATATTATCTTTTATATGTTGGTCTAAAGCATGTCTAGAATCCATCCACATACCTGATTTTAGGCAGAGAATCATTTCCATGCTTCCCCATTGAACACTCTGCATTTTCTCCATTGATTTATGCTACTAAATATATTGTACATTAAATTTCCAAGTATTTATGTGTTCCTCCCTGAGTTCTACTCAGTCCGTTTTATCTATTTGTCTGTACTCATGCCAATACTACTCTTTTTTATTACTATCGTTGTGCAATATATCTTACCATCTGGCAGAGCAAATTTTTCCCCTTTTCCTCTTATTTGTCACAAGTATTGGTAGGTGCATAAGGCACCTGGGTAGAGTGTGCCAAATGAGTTAAAAGGCAAGGCAATATGAGAGCTAGAGGCAGGGAACTTTAGGATACATCAGCCTTCCTAAGTATTTGACCAATTCCCAAACCAATGACACCGTTTTTGTGAACTTTTATATTATTATTCATATAGTGAACAAAACAAGGTTTAACAAAGCTGACAATTTTTAAACTGTCATTATTTCTTCACACATCACTTTGACTCATGCAATTAGGAAGCCCAGCATGGCCTGTTTGTCCCACTCATCATCAAGTGATATTTTGAAAACACTGTGACTGATTTACTACTGCCCTAACAGTAACATTCCATTAGAGATTTATGAACAGTAACAGAGAGAAAAAAAGAAATTGTCCCATTTATTCTTCCATTATAAGTATACCTAAAAACTGCCAACTCTCTTGTTTTATTTAAAGCACAAAAGGTATACAGACACACAGGTAAAGGATGAACTATAAATTTCCATGACAGAAAATAGTCAAGAATTTCAGAAACTGTAGGGATTAAAAGATGTGGATAAATATTTATAAGTGTGAACTCAGAAAACTGTAGTCAACTGAATTCTCAAGAAGAATTTTCTGCTCAATGTTTTCCTTTTGTGTAGTCAGTCTGCTCCTTGAAGCTTAGATCTAAGAATGAAAATTACTTTCACTTCAGCAAACTTCCTGATTTTCCCATGCTTTTTGGAAACAGGCATTAGAATACTGCCAAATTGAATTTTCAGTAAATTTTCTCCCTACAGTTGATATCCTTTTTCTTTCAGTCTGAGGTCTAATCTGTTTATATCTCCAAGTATAATTACATATAATAAGTTCAAAGAGTAAAATATAAATTGGCTCCCATTTAAGTATTAAAAATATCCATGTGTTTTTAAATAGAAGTGAAAATATTATTAACATCTCCTAATTTAAATTATATTCTATGAGTTTTAAGTAACTTATGCAATGTTCTGCATCATCCAGACATTTTTGTCATTTAAATGCTATTTAATATTAATAAACATAATCAATTAAAGTTATGAGTTTTTTTTACCCCAAATGTAGCACAATCCCTGCCATATTCTAGGCCCCAAAATATTGTTTATGGAAGAAATAACTAAAGCAATAAATCATTACTTCTAGAAAATATAAGTAATGAATTAAATGTGTATTTTATCTTTTTATATAACATAAAAAATAGATATTTTGTGCCCAGACGTTTGGACTGTGAATCAGCTTATCTGCATGATTACAAAACAATTCACTTAATTTAAGGTCAGGGTACAGTATAACTCATGAATATCAGTTATTTGGATGTTTGTAAGTAAAACTTTTCCCAAGATCATCCACTGGGTACTTGACACAACTTTGATTTAGTTCACAGGCCATCTAAAATATGGAATCAAAAGTAATAGATATAAAATAAAGTTCAGGCAACATCATTACTTCTAAACAAAATGAATGGATTTAGATGGTACCCATTTTTTTAGACACAATGTAAGGGCAAGGCCTTACAGAAACACGATAACCTCAAAAAAAAAAATGGCTATTCTAAAAATAAGATGCATCAGGGCCCCCAACTTTCTACTCAGGAAGCCTTTGAGAAAGTCAAGAAGAGCACGTTCTCCTGTGACCGGTTCAGGTGTGCTGTGGGGAATATTGGAATCACTGAGAGTAGAACAAAGAGCCACGTCTTGACACATTTCTCCAGTGGAATCCCAGACCTGCTCCAGACCAGTGCCTTCTAGGTGCCTCTTGTTTTTCATCTGTTCGCATGTCGAGTGTTGTTTCAGTTATCCTATCCACGTTTTACATGGTATGTTGGGTGGAGGGGTAAGGTCTGCTTTTAAATTGTGCAGGGAAAGACAGAAAGTAGAGCTTCGTAATATTATATGTGCACAAATTTAAATGTTATAAACTAAGATAACTGTCAGGGTGCATTCTATCCTTTTGCCATAAATTTATGTGTATGCATTTGTTTTTCATAGTGATCTAGAAAATGTAGACAAAATTCAGCATTGTTCATTACTGCACATCCCTTCTCCCTGTGGACTGATGCCGGACAATTCCCTTTGCTCTTGCTTTATACCTTTTTTGTCTGACTCTAGATCTGTCCTGCACTGGGAGGGCCCGTGGATACACACATAGGCACATCCCAACCAGCCGTGTACATTCTGTTCTTCTGCCCCACAACGCTGCCTCTCGACCACCCTTGGGACCTCGGCAGGGGCATGCTGGCAGGACGGCACAGTCCCAACGGGGTGAGCCAGGAGGGCCGTGCAGGCCTTGCCTGCTCACGGCATTCAGATGGAATCACATCCCCTGGTCACATGATCTTCTTGTCTTTTGTAGAAAGGTGCACCCACAGCAATTTCAGAGCGCATTCCTCTGAAGTGCAGGGTCTAGCCCAGTAACCCATTTTTAACATGTCTAAGGGAATCTCTGGTAAGGAATTCTATCTTTTCCAATCTAGATTAAAAAAAAAAAAAAGCTGCATCAGCATCAGAGCATAATTTGGATTATAAAATCCTGAATACAAGCCTTATGTCAGATTTGCATGAAATTTTTGGATAGTCTTGGAAAAGGATTTCGATTTATATTGTGAGTAGATGAAAGCAAATATTTGTGTCAAGGCAGGCTGTGGCAAATTGGAGTTACTGCTACCAATTATTGATTCCTCATTATAACAGGATGATACATTATTCCTCTCCCCTTGTAATGTGATTGGTCTTATCTTCTTGTAGGACCATGCCTCTTTGATTTGGGGCTTGGCGATGCGATATTCTTTGAGCGCATCCTAAGTATAGGACAGCTCCTTCAGTGAGTGGTCTGCAATAAGAAAAAAATTTGAGATAAGCTGGGCCAGGCCAGAGCCATGCAGAGCTGCAGACTACTTGCAGCCTCTAATAACATGGGTGAGAAATAGATACTTGTTTTTGAGAGCCACTGACGTACTGGGTTTGCTGGTAGCGACTGCTCTGTAATATGCCATAGGAAACATTTTTGAAAAGTACAATGAAGTTAAGTGAAATGAAATTGTCTTGATACTATTGATATAAATTCATGATTTTTAACCATTTTGTTGAAATGGCCTGAAAATAAATATTACTTTAGTAACTGTGATAACTTCAAGGGCTCAGATTATAGCTTCCAACATTCGCTTGCATTAGGAACCTGAGCCTGAAGAAATGGTTGAATTCTGGCCTGGATCATGGAAAACACAAGGAGAGCCCAGGACAAGGTATTACAAAAACAGAAGGCATCTTTAAATAATTAATCAGAGTCTGTTGACTTGAAGGGATTGCCAAGGATAAGGTTGTAACTACATAAAAATCATAAATAACAATTGTATTGTATCGTAAGCATTGAATCAATTAAAATTCATAAGTTCATAATTATGTTCAAATAAGAAAAAATAATCTCACTCTAATATTTGAGAAAGATATTCAAACAAGTCCTTCCTTTGAAAATAAGTAATTGAAAAGGAGTTTATACATTAATCCTGTGTAAGATAATAACCCTGGTAAATGAGAGATTTAAAAAAATTTGGCTGAAAAGCTCCAGCCAAAATTATATAATAAATAATAGTATTAGAATAGTAAATCATTAATTCCCTCATTAATTCAAGAATGCATTAATATTGATGTTAAAAAGTCATATGAATATTTCATAGGGAACTTGTACAGTGCAAAGTTTTATATGGAACTTATATATAGATTACTCTTTGATAAAGGGAAAACCAAAATTGTTATGGCAGAAAAGGAGAATCAAACTCTGACTCAGTAGTCAATTCCTTCCTCATCAATATAGGGTAAACCAAGCATGTTGTATTTTCTGAAGTGAGGCACCAGGACAGCAAAAATCACCTGCGTTGTATTTTAGCCAAAATGGTTCAATTCAGTCCATGACATCACTAGTTAAACTTTCCAGAATAAAGGAGAGAAAAGAAAGGAACATGATTATCATTAAAAACAGAAAGCATCCTACCAAATGCAAACAGTGTAACATTTAGCATGACTAAGTGTCCTGTGTTTTCAAAAAATTAAAGAACTTTGACAAATTAAGAAACTTGAGAGAAAAATTAAATGAAATGTAAGTCTGGACTAGATAAACTGTTAAGCATATTTTTCAATCAATTAGAACAATGTGAGCAAAGTCTGGGTATTGGATAAAAATTTACTGAACTAAAACTGTGGATAATATTGTCTGAAAAAGAAAATCACATTGATAAGGAAAATGAGGCCGTGCGTGGTGGCTCATGCCTGTAATCCCAGCACTTTGGAAACCCAAGATGGGAGGATCACTTTAGGCTAGGAGTTTGAGATCAGCCTGGTCAACATAGTGAGCCTCTGTCTCTATAGAACATAGAAAAATTGGCCAGATATGACACTGCGCACCGGTAGTCCCAGCTACTCTGGTGGAGGCTGAGGCAGGAGGATCGCTTAAGCCCAAGAGTTGGAGGCTGCAGTGAGCTATGATTGCACCACTACACTCCAGTCTGGGCAATAGAGTGAGACTTTATGTTTAAAAAGAAACAAAAACTTTAAAAAAATAAAGAAGATGAATGATAAAATTTCATTGGTTTGAACAATAGTAGATGCTAGATATTAGGAATAGAATCATTTTATTGTTTAAAATTTGGCCTGTTTGTTTTATTTTTTTTTTTTTCTGAAATAAAACAAAGTAATTAGAGAGAGAAAAAAAAAAGAAGAATTGTCCACAGTAAGAGATTTCATCCATGGAAAAGCAAAGGTTAGAACTATAATTTCCTCTGTTAGGTGAGTGCTCTTTCTGCTATAACTTTACATTAGCTTATTTTTTTATTTAAATCCCCAAAGAAATAATTATCAGATTATGTCAGATAACACGCAGAGTGCATTTTATTTAAGTCACAGCATAAAGGGGTGGAACAGTAGTACTTAGCACTAAAAGAAAACAATCTGCTGCCCTCCAAGTTGAGAAATACCAATTAGGATTAACTAAAGTAACTCCTATGGTTTTAGTCTATTTCCTAAAATGATTATATTGCAAAATCACTGTTACGTATCCTCTGCAGGAATATATTTCAAAATAAAGCTTTCATCCTCCAGAACCGTAGTTTATTTCCAAATAGCCTCAGGGAAATTAAATATAGTATGGCTATAATGACCTTAAGAATGAAATAAAATTACAATCAATGAAACCAAATTGGATTTCTGTTTGTATACAACTTTCTTCAAAGACTAACTGTACATTTGTTAATTCGTTGGTAAAATCCTGCTTCCGTTTGCATTTCTTTTGCTTGAGTGTCTCTAAGTACACTTTATATTTAATAACAGGACTTCGGATAATTTTTTCATGTGTAAAAATAAAGCCTTGATTAAATATTCTATTATTGACTCTTTTTCGCTCTAATGATTTTTATCATGGACATTGGAAAAATCTTTAATCAGTTCACATATATGTGATAATTTCTTCACTTTTGTTCTCAGAAAGAAGATAGCTCATTAGGCTTTCTGAGTATTTTATGTTCTCTGATATTTCTTGAAGGCCATTGTTTTAAAGTTTTTTTCTTCTTATTAAAATCTGATATCATATCCACTCTAAGCAACTAATTAATCTCTACCACTTTTACTGACCCATTGGTTTACCTCAGATGCTACTTATAAAAAAAAAAAAAGAAAAGAAAAGAAAAAACTCCATTCTCTCAGATATATAAACACATCTGAGCATTTTCTTACATTATTCAATTCAGTGAAACAGTTTTAACTAGTTAGAGGTTTTAGGTGATTTTTTAAAATACTATGTTTAGAGTTACATGATAGTTATGTACTTTTTCATGCTATCACATTTTACTAGAATCTTATAATTGAGAGAATACTTTTCTCAGCAAACAAGTTTTCTGTGACCTAAATATGTCAATGAACCCTATTTTTCTTTCTCAGATACTCTGAAGACTATCTAAATAAGACAAATGACTCTTCTTGATAAATACCCAAACTTTATGATACATATTATTGGACTACTTTCCCCCTTCAAATTTAATGTTTAAAAGCAACTTCATTTTAAATTAGGAGAACTTATTTGGATCCTTGTTTAGTCTAATTTGGGATGTCTTCATGGGAAGATGAACTGTGCAAACACACACAGGGCCCCAGGCTCAGAAGACTCCAGGCCTGGCTTAATGTTCTACTGTTAGCATCTTGAGATTCTTAATAATTTTTGAACAAAGATCCCACCAATTATTTGGCTGGTCTTGGTCTAACTCTATACAGTTCCTTATTCCTTAAAGAAGCAAGTTGATTATATCTTCCAAACTTTTTTTTTAATCTCACAATCGCTCTGATCTATCTTTTCTTCCTACACAGGTAAATATGTTTAGTTTTGTCTCCCATAAACTCTATTAATTCTGATGTCAAGGGGAGAATCTGTGTAATGTTTGCATGCTCAGATATTGAGTTGTACCAGACAATTTGGTAACTTTTTTCTTATCCTGAAAAAGTAACACATGTCTAGAGATGTCACTTGTCCCTGAATATAATAGATTTAATCCAAGGCGAAACTGGGAAAGATGATTACCTTGGCATGCTCTTTTTTTCCCATATCTTTTGATAATTCCTGGACCATATATTATTGTATAAATACGTATGTGTAGTACTTCTTAAGATTCTAGGAGCCAGATTAAAGTCTTCTCCCTCATGAAATGTCTTATTCCTCTCAAATTATCTAAAGGTTCAAGGGTGTTAATGAATCCAGAGTACTTAGGTCACAATCTGACAAGATACTAAAACAAACTTGCACATAGGCAGCAAATTGTCGACATTGTCCCTGCTCACAATTTTGCGGCTGTAAGTTACTCTTGTGCAATAACATGGGTTCTCATTCACATTACTGTGGTGCAAGTCTTTGGAGAAAATAAGAAAATATTAAAGAGACTGGATCAATGTCCTTATGGGAATGAATACACGTATATTACTATGATGCTGTTATTTGAGTAAGGATGACTTTGTAAATGAGAAATGACATTAAAAATGACAGAAAACTTATAATGTGAAGGAATGGCAGAGCAAGAAAACAGATTCTAACACTGATAATCAGTTATTATCAAAGCATATTACCATTACAAAGTACATGAGTGAAGTTTGCTCTTGAAAACAAAATGAAAACTTTATGAAAAAGATTATAGAGTTCAATGCATGTATTGTTGGATAAAGCTAAACAAGAATTGGTAGCCATTAGTGACCTGATTCTACAGAAATCTTACGTACTGGTAAATATTTTCCAAACATCATGAATTGAACCATGACAGAAATTTGGCTCTTTGCAAAATGTTTCATCCAAAGCTATACTTACTTGCAAATATTTCAAAATATTATTGAAAGATCCATAGAATGTGTGGGTCCAAAACAAACTAAAAGTTTATAAAATTGTCATACTTAAGTTTTTACGACCTGCGATTATATAAACTGTGTAACTAAAACTTGCGAATAAAGTTTACTAATTTACTTTTGTAGACATGAGATGAGACATCAACACTTATGTGCGCATATGTTAGTAACATTCATCAGGTGTTGAACAGGAGAGAGAGAGGAGGAGGGGACGGGTCCATTCACACCTAATGGATACAGTGCGCACTGTCTGGGGATGGGCATGCCTGTACCTCTGACTCGGGCAGGGCAAAGGCAATATATGTAACCTAAACATTTGTACCCCTGTGATATTCTGAAATAAAAAATAAATAAATAGAGATATAACTAATAAATTAGACATTTTATAATAAAGATAATGTATAAATTTCTTTATAGATTTAGTTGTGGTATAAATAGTCATAGCTGGTCATAATGATCATTGTTGTAACACAGATATCTTGGTTACAAAGTATCTGACTCAAAGTGTTAAGATTTAATAGAAATATAATAACATTAAGAATAGTTTCAGTACTGACATAGCAAAATCACAACGGACCTGCAATAATTCCAAATGACTTTTCTTGGCAAAATTTTGTTTTTTCTGAATAGCAGTTCACATTTTATGACGCCTCAAAATTGTTAATTATTTTCAAGTAGAAGTTACAGTACCATGCTTTGTGGAAAGACATGGAATTTAGAACATAAAATTGTATTATAATCTAGAGTATTACGTGTATATTTTAAAGATAAACCCAAGATAGCTCAATTTATTCTCTTTCTGCAATGCAGGTTCAGATTTTAGCTGCCAAGTTCAATTGATAATTGATGCCTGAGGGAGACAGAGCATTTGTGAAACCTGCATTGCTTCCACAGGGCAAAGGTGTAAAGATATTTGGTCAGTATCTAGTTAAAAAATGTGTAGTATATTTTTTAAGCAGCAAAGGAAAGTATTTGTATTTATTTTGTTTCTTACAAATCCATGAAAAATAATTAAAATATATAGCCTAAGAAGTGAAAAAATAGTAATTTGCAAAAGAGTTCTGATGAAAGATTCATATAATAAACAAATATTCCAGATAATATTTTCTTTATTCAGTATTTTATATTCTCCAAGTAGATTTGCATAATGACCACACAGGCAGTTTGTCTGAATAATGAAGTCAGTCATAGCAAGCCACTCTCATGGATAAAATATTGAAGAGAATTGTACAGAAGAATTTTCCTAAATCTTCCATTTTTCAGCATCTGCCTATCCTTATGTAAGATATTCAGAAGCAGCACAATTCCTGCCTCTTGGAATTTTCATAGACACAATGATTCACTGATTTGCATTTATTAGTACTAATACTTTCCAGCCCTCAGTTTTTCAGTTGTACCTGTTTCTGTTTCAGTTTGTCAAGAAGCTAATGTATATTCTAAAGTCTTTCATTTACTGGAAACAAATCAACAGTTTTTATTCTAAAAATATGTAGTTCACTACATGCAATGCTTTTCCTAGAATGTTTGCCCTTAATTTCTCCTATCTATCATAATCTCTACTTAATATAAAATATGTCATAGACATTTAAAATTTTATAAAACTTGCTTACCCTACACTCAGCATAGCTGCAATTTTTTGCGTATCACCCTGAAAAGTGGTCATCAGTTTGTTATCTCTGCCATCAGACTTTGTGGCTCTGTAAGATCATGCACTATTTATATTTATTGTCTGAGCCTAAAGAGTATTTTTCATGCAGAAACTACTCAGTGATTGATGAAGATTGACGAAATAATGAACAAATGATTAAAATACTAAATTGCTATTATTGGTACACTTTAGACAAAAAGTGAAAATAGTACAATATTTACTTTAAAATATATTGATACAGAGAAAATAAGAAAAAAATATTTTATAATAATCAAAATGCTTGGAAAGTTTCTCATTCTAACTCTTTGTTTTCTTTTGCTCATCTATGTATATGCACATTTAAATTTGTATATTAATTTGGGTATATTATGAAACTTTGAGAAACATTGGTCTTTCCTCCTAAAATTCATACACGACAGTTTTCATCAAATTTTAAGACTTCAGAGACATTTTTAAAATCGAACCAAACTTCCATGGACCTAACTTTTTAAACCAATAATCAAAGAATTAATTACCAACATAAGAATTTTAATTTGGGACAGTATGCAAACTATACTGAATTACTTACATTAACGATATCTTGCTAAAGTTTAATAATCAAACACTATTATATAATTAAAATATCAACTGTAAATAAACATAATTTAAACTTCCACTTTATAAAAAAACTCCTGTTACAGAGAAAAGTAACAGCATAGCGATTTGGCATGTATTTTCAAAATCTCCAAAAAACTTTAAATTCAACTCTCAAAGACTATAATTGCCTCCTCCATTTTAACTACCATTTGTGAACTGAGAAATACAGAAAATATTTAAATTTCAATCTGACTCAGAAGGAAAAAATCTTTTCAGTATCATTTAGGTCACATTTAATCAACAATTTTAAAATATTAAAGGTTTTCTCTCTATTTTCATTTCTAATGTCCTGACATCAACTTTGAAAAGTTTCATGTTGTGAGATCAATGCCCAAACTAATCCTGATAAAACTAACTCATCCAGATCTAACATAGTTCTGGCAAGAGCAATTCGGCCCCTTAAATCCCCAAAAGATAATTGCCACTTCTCTCTGTACTCAGAGATAGATTCGACTTAGACATCGTCAAATACAAATGATGAAAAGACACATAGTTTTCAGTGCCCAGTGCACTGGAAATACTTGGAGCTGAGGCAATGCAGGCAGTAAACACACTAGATAGTTTCAGTTGAGGGTAAGAGTCATGCTATAAATAAAATGCGATAAGCAGGATTAAGCATGTTTTGAGATATGGTGGTAGTTTCTTCCAATGGGTTTGAGTTGGCCTTTCTCCAGAAATGACTGTTTTGCTAAAATCTAATGACAGGTAGGGGAACATTCTGCAAAGATTGTTTAACAAGGAGCAAGAGGTCAAGGAGTGACATAGGGGAAGTCAGAGATGCACCTAGGCAGCAGTCCCCAACCTTTTTGGCACCAGGGACCGGTTTCATGGAAGACAATTTTCCACAGAAGGTGGTGGGGGTGTATGGCCAGGTGGTGGAGCCCTGTTGCCCGGTACCTAACAGGCCACAGACCAGTAGCTGTCCATGGCCTGGGGCCTGGGGACTGCAGACCTAGAGTGTTCACAGAACAGAAACCTCATCAATATTCCTGAATACTGTGAGCAAGAATGTGGTAGCAGAGAGAAGCAGGAGCTGCCATTACAGGCAAGAACTTGTGAATATGGTCGGCCCCCTGTATTGGGCCCTCAGTATCTGCGGGTTCCATATCCACAGATTTAATGAAGGGAAAATATTTTTAAGAATACAATAAAAAATAACAGTACAACAATAAAAAAGGGCAAACTTTAAAAATATAGTATAACAACTATTTACATAGCATTTACATTAATCTAGAGATGATTCAAAGTATACAGAGGATGTGCATTTGTTATATGCAAATACAGTATTACACCACTTTATGCAAGGGATTTGAGCATCCATGTATTTTGGTACTTGTGAGAGTCCTAGAACCATTGCCCCACGGATACTAAGGGAGGACTATACAACCATGGGTTCCTCAACAGAGAAACCTCTAGGGAGAACTGTGGGATCCGTCCTTAGGAAGAAGCAGGATTTCTTAACAGGTGCAACTCCCATCCCGTCTTCCCCTCCCAGATAACCACTTACATATGCCCTGGGCTTCTAGCAAAACAAAGAAACAATTCACTTTTCATGTGTTTCATCGAATGGTCTTCTAATAAATTTATGTTTGTAAAACTAGGTCCATTCACTTAAATGAACAACAAGCAAATAAATAATAAACTAATACTAATTGCCTTAAAAGATAAATTATTACCCACCCCAAATATGGATATACATTTAAAATGGCTGACTCCATAAGTGCTGTTTTGCTTCACTGCACTTTGCATAGTATTCAGTCCTTGAAAGCACATATAATATATTCAGTTATCATCTCAATTTTATTAATTTATAAATGTGACACAGAAAAGTTAAATTGCCTATGGTGCCTATGGTAATAAGTGATAGAATTACTCATCTACCCCAATCTGTCCCACTCCTGATCTCAGGCTCAAATAATAAATGTGTATTATTGCCACCATGCCTAGACCACGTAAATGTCATAACTGGGTTAAGAATAATGTCCCTGGCAATAGCCAAGATATGGAAACAACTCAAGTGTCCCTCATGGGAAAAATGGACAGAGAAACAATAAAGGACAAATGTATGTGGTACATATATGCAATGAAATATTAGCCTTAAAAATGAATATTTTGCCATTTACACAATATGGATGAGCTTGGAGGACATTATGCTAAATGAAATTAGCCAGACACAGCATGAAAAATATTGCATAATCTCACTTACGTGGAATCTAAACAAAAAAAATCAAATATACAGAGGTAGAGAACAAAACAGGGGTGTGGAGGTAGGAGAATGGGGAGCTGTAGGTCAGAGGATAGGAAGTGGCAGATATGCAGGATG
The DNA here is from genome assembly GCA_004363605.1 of Indri indri. NCBI lineage: Eukaryota > Metazoa > Chordata > Mammalia > Primates > Indriidae > Indri > Indri indri. Next base: position 7,413 of record RJWJ010023592.1, on the reverse strand, counting down.
AACAAGGCTAGGTACAACATGTATAGATAATATTGTACCGGTTAGGGGATTCATCCTAAATGAGCAGGTTTTAGCTGTTCTTGCTACAAAAACAAATGAAACGATCTCACGTAGTTACTATGTGAGATGAGGGATATGTTAATTTACTTCACTATATTAACATGTTCCTATCTTTCTAAATGTATGCCATAATAGCCCATAAACATACAAAATAAAATTTATTTAAAAAAAGAATAATGTGTTAATAGCTGGCTTTAAAAGGTACCTCCTATCTCAAGAATGACTATGGAAAGTTTGACCTTTGCAAATACAACATTTTATTAATATAACAATGACAGGGTTTCACCGATGAGGAGATGAAGGCAATGCCATGCACTGGTGTTGCTATGTACTAAATACCAATCTAGGCATGTTTTTAGCAGTTTCTATCTACATGTCTGGATTGTTTAATGACTATAAACCTGCAGGTGTAGACAGGAAGACCAACCAGGTGTAGGTCTTAAAGTGGTACATGTAGGAAAGTTAGAAATAATTTTGTAAACCTACCAAATGTCTGCTTTTCATATTGCTATGTGATGGCAACTCTGAAATATTTCACTGATAAAGTACTAATTCTTGATGGGCTTACCCACCATACCCTTTAGTATGCTACCAGGAGTTAGTCTGTGTAAATACACCTGGACTGCATAACCAGCAAATTATGTAAACCGGTGATCCCCAGTCTCAGCACTAGGCTAGTTCTTGGTGAGTGCTCATCGCCCCATAACCAGAACATGTCTCAGTGTGCAAAAGGGACCTCTGGAAGCTGAATCTTAAGGATTAGAGGCCTCTGAGAGTTTTATGCAGGAAATATCCCCCACTCCTGTCTTGCATCCTATGCTAATACTATTAAATAATAAAGGGTTGTGCTGGGTGAGAATGAGATGCCCTGTAAGTCTATTATGACAATTTGATACCTTTGGCCACAAGAGGCATTAAGTTATCTAATTAAAGTCATTTTTAAACATTGAACTAGTATTTATTTTCAAAGGAATTAAATGCTACAAAGAAGAAAAGAATGATGAGTATTATAGATTAAATATAGGAGCTTCTCAGGTGCCAAATGAAGGTGAGGAAATCAGAAAACAGTAAGACGATGAGGAAGATCTGTTTATATAGGCACATCAGAATCAAATGATGGAAGACTTTCCAAGCAATGCCATTTGCTACAAAGCAGAGGACCAGCATGTTTTCAACAATGTTACTTATGTAGGTAGTGCTGTTCCTAAATGGATAGAATAAGGATAGTTCAATTGATCACAACAATGTAGCTTTAAAACGATGAGATGAGTGGCTAGAAGAAGGAAAACGAGGAGGAAAAAAGTTCAAAGGGAGAAGCCACATAATTTGGTGTTGATTGGGAATGTAGGACAACTGGAGTTGGGTCACAGGTGGCAGAGGCTCTGAACATGGACCGTATGAGAACGCATTAGCCAAAGACAGAGACAGAATGCTTGAAAGGAAACCAGGTTAGGGACTGTGGTTTGAGAGGAAGAACAAAGATGAGACATTTAATTTGTGGTGACGCTCGTTGGAGAAAATAGAATGACAAATGATGCAGACGTATTTGTAATAAAATAACAGGTGAGCCAGGAATAAAACCCAAAACCCTAACACCAAAAATTATAATATCATATCACAGAGCCATCCTACCAAAAGACAATCTTTGGAACAAACATTGTAGTTTATTTTAGTTAATGGAGTCACACAAAGTCTGTCTTTTTGAGTGCCAAATCAGTGAACTTTTGAACTCAGGAAATAGGTAATATATTATATTATTGGATTTCCATGAACACGTTTGGTAGCTTTACCTGTTACTTAACATCAAGTTTCTGTATCCAACCCCCCCCCCCTTTTTTTTTTGATAAGTCATCAAAAGCCTTGTTAAAAATATACAAGGGCTTCTGTATTGCTCTGGAGGTCTTGACACCTCATATGCGCTGTTAATAGTGTGAAGAGTACAACCCCTGCACGTATTAAACTAAATAGGAGTCTCAGTGAAGGCCTGCAACCCCAACCCCTAGGTGTGAGGATCAAATGGGCAATTCTAACATGTGGTTTATATCAATTTTCAGTGGAAAATTTGATTTTTTATCATTTACTGAAACCAAAATCCTAGATTCTGGCTAAAAAAAAAAAAAAAAAGTAAAGAGCATTTTAGAGGTGCTTTGTTTTGCTTTAATTCTTGTTGTCTTAGTAAATTTATTTTGGCTTATAATTTAGAATTTATATACCACTAGTTATTCTTTATCTGTAAATTTCCATCAGCAAGAAAGGAAGCTAAAATGTCGCAGTTCCCCCCCACACACCTTTTTCCGCATTACAGCTCTGAAAATGTATTGTATGAAGGTTTTAAAAACTATTCATGAAAAAATGGGCAAAATTTCTGAAAATAAAAGATGTAGTTAACTGAGGTTTCCTTTTAGAGCAATTGAATAAGATCTTATATCCTGATCTTTTCCATGAACTCTTGTCAAGGAGGAGCATTAGCTTTCTTCAAAGGATCGTAATCCATCGGGCGCTAAGGCACTAAGAATTAGCAGCAGAGCCCTGAGCATGACTCAGAAGGGAGGGAAGTAAAAAGTTCCTCATATCCAAGCCAGGCAGCCAAGCTTCAGAGGAAAGCCATTTTTTCTATGGCTTTTACCTGGGGTAAATGGGAGAATAATAATTTATAAGCATTGATTATTTAACCCAAGAATACAGTCTAGAGCAAATTTCATTGGAATAGAAATTATCCGTGAAACTAAATTCTGTCTAAAGTGGATTCAGACCTGACATTAACAAAGAAAGCATCAATGATTCATCTTGGCACAGCTTTTAATCTGATTCAGACTAAGCTAAAGTTATGCCAAATTCTCACATCACCCCCCCTACCCTGCCCACCCAAAGCTCACGGGCTCTGACTTGTGGTGTGCCTCTGCTCTGAGTGTTGAATGTACACATAATTAAAAGATTATTACTGTACCGAACACTAACATCTATATACTCTCAGTAAACTTCAGTTTCCCAAACAGATCTCAAGATGCATTTAATAACTTGTAGCAATTTTAAATTAATTTCATTCTTACAGGCGCACTTAATAGATTTAATGAAGAGATTTCCTGTGAAATTGTAATTGTATCATGACATGATTCCAGTGTTCTTGCTACACTGGTAAACCTTTTTTTTTTTTTAAACCACTTTAATTGGTTCCTTCCTTTATTCCCAGAATGTTGCTAAATAGATGTAAACCACACAGTGAGAGTTAAAGGTTCTTTGGTCCCTTGACACTCAGAAGCAAATGTGGACCCTGCAGCCTACTGGGAACAGAATATAGATCACATTTGAAGATGTTTCTAGTGTGTTAAGATATAGAAAAACATGAAATTTTTAACCTTCGAAAAACAGGCTACTCTACCCTTTGACATTTGCACATTATGCTTTGAAGCCCCCTTTCATCATGTTAAATCAATAGTAACCTGAACAATTATTTCAATCTTTGATCAGTTACAACTACTTCAGATGGATTTATAAGGTGTTAAATGATGAGGATGTAAAAAAAAATATTTTTTTAAGCATCGTTAATGCAATCTTGAATAGTAGGAATTATAACCACCTTGTCGTGTTCCTAAATGCAATGGTGGTGCTTCCAGAATTCACTATGAGAGATGTTTGGTACAGTTGCCGAGACGTAAATTGAATAAATAATATGTACATATTTTAAGTGTGTAGTATGATGAGATTTAACCTATGAATAAGCTCACTTTGCTACCATCCCAATTAAGGTATAGAATATTTCAATTACTCCAGAACTTTTACACCTGGTGCTTTGTGGTCAACTTCTTGAACAGGAAACTACTTACTATATTATTTTTATTTATAGCCTTATAATAGGTAATATAGGTCTTACTTTATTGCAATAGATTACTTTTGCTGTGCAAAAACTTTATATAAGTGAGTCATACTAAATGACATTTTTGTATCAATGTCTTTTGTTCAGCATAATGTTGTTGAGATTCATCTATGTGGTAGTATGTAGGATTACTTAATGCATTTTGTTGCTGAGTAGTATCACATTGTAGACCACAATCTGTTTTTCCATTCACCTGCTCACAGGAATTTAATTGTTTTTTTTTTAGTTTGGGTCTATTATAAATAAAACTAAAATAACATTCCTGTACAAGTACTTTTCTGTACATATGTTTTATTAATTTTGAATGAAAATTTAAGAATGTAGTTGTTGGGTCATATAGTAAAGTTTATGTTTACCTTTATGATGTTGATTGCAGGTTTTCCATAAATGCAATTTATGAGGTTTAGGAAGTTCTTTTTTTCTATTTTTTAGGTTTCTATGAGTTTTTATTATGAATGTCAAATGCTTTCACCGCCATTTTTTTTGTTTATTCATTTTAAGCTCTAATGTTAGGTGTATTCCTATTTAGGGTTTTTGTGAAGTCTCCACCAAACGAACTTTTTATTATTGTGAAACTTCTTTAACTCTGATAATCTTTTCTAAACACTAAATAATATTAAAATTGCCCTTCCTGCTTATTTCTGACTATTATTTGCATGATATATTTTTCCATGTATTTCCTTTTGACTTGCCTGTGACACCTAAATTGAGTCTTCCTGTTTTATCCAGTGTTAGAATTTCTGCCTTGTAACTTATGCATTTAGTTTATGTATATTTAATATAAATTAATTAGCAATATAGTTCAGTTTATATCTACCACCTTCCCATTTGTTTTCAACTTGTTCCTTATATTTCTATTCCTTCTGCTCATCTATTCTCTTTTTGAATTATCAATAATATTTTAAATTATTTTTTCAGTGATTGCTCTAGGCTTTACAATATGCAATTTTACCTTTTCAAATTATGTCTTCAGATAGCGTGTTAGCAATTTGCATATTATATAAAAACTTCAACTCTCAGTTCCCAGTGTCCTTAGAGTTGTTTTTTATAAATAATTTGCTACTTCAATGTGTTACAAATCCCACTTTATGCTGTATTATTCTTTAAGGAACAATTATTTTAAAAATAATTTCTTTTAATATTTATTGTGGTGCAGATCTGCTGGTGAGAAAGTAATTCCAATTTTGTTTGAAAGAAAATGCTTTTATTTTTAAAGCATGTCTTTGCTAAATATGGAATTGTTTACAGCTATCATCTCACTCTATAATTTTTAATCAGAAATTAGAATAAATTCTTGTCATCATTGTCCTATTTTGTTTTTCTTTGCTTCCAAGATTTTCTCTGCATCATTGGTTTTCTTTTTGTTTATACTGCTTGGCATTTGTTGAGCCTCTTGGATCTGTGGGTTTATAGTTTTAAATCCATGTGGAAAATGTTGCTTATTATTTCATCAATTTTTTCCTATGCTAATCTCTCTTGTTTATTTTCTGTTACTGCTGTTCTAGTAATATATGTGCTTGCCGTCTTGGTATTGTCCCGTAGATTATGTGTCTGTCCACTAATTTAAACCTCTGTGTTCTAGTTTGGATGATTTCTATTTCTATGTTCTAAAGCTCTCTTTTTAAAATTTTACTTTCAGTTTCTTGTGTTAAATGTTTCCAATTATTATTATTTACTTATGATCTTATATTCTGCATTTACAGAATTTGAATTTGGTTCATTATTATGGCTTTCAGTTAACTATGAGATTCTTTTCTCTGTTCTTTAAATATGTGAAAATATTAACAATAACTGTCTTAAAGTTCATTTATGAAAACTCTATCAGTTCTGCCATTTCTGAGTTTGTATATATTGTTCTTCCCCAGAATGACTCATACTTTTGTTGCTTTGTGTATCTAATTTTTTTATTAGTCACTACATTATTGAGTGTATGGCTTCTGTTGTCATTACTGAAATTTTATGTTTTGTTCTGCCTGGGACATAAATTATATTTGGATCAGTTGGATCCTTTTGAGATTTACTTTAAGCTTTGTTAGGGTGCCTAGAGTAGCACTTTCTCTTAAAAGGGCTACATTAGTCCCACCTAACGTGTAAGCTTTATTGGATCACTGTTAATGTTTGAGGTGTTCAGAGAACTCCGTCCATTCTGAAAAGCTCACACTCCAAATTCTCCCAGGCCTGTGCCAGCTCCAGTGGTGATTCAGAACATTAATCTGTTGTTTTTCTTCTATGATGAATATTCTTCTCCAGTAGTTGTTTTTGCCTGTCTTTGTGGAGTTTGTCTTCAATAGGTGTAGCTTAGTATTTAGTCAAAGAATCGAAGAAACACCTACAAAAAAATTCTTTGGTGTTGTGTTCAGCGCTCTTCTCTTCGGTGCCTGTCAAACAGATGGGACACCTCAGTAGCCGCTAACTGTGTTCTCTCTACCTCTTCAGCTCAGGGACGTGGTGTGGTAGGTCTGGGTTTCAATTCACTGGACTGCTGTGTGGAAAGTGCTCCCTCTAAGAAACCTGAGGCTCTCATGAGGCTCACCTCATGTGTTTTCTTTTTCTTAGTAAGTGTAGTCATATTCTTCCTGAAGTAGAGCATTTAAAAATTATCTCATACAGTTTTTTTTTAGTCTTATAGTTATTTACAATGGAAGGGCTAGTCTAATAACTGTCACTCTATTATGACTGGAAGCATTTATTTTAGAAAAATCAAGTTACATTTAAATACACCTTTTACAGTGACTTCCAGGCATTTTTTAATTCCATGTAAATATATATAAATTTTAAAACCATATAATATTTTATTTTAACAGCACAATAATTTAAATCATGCACAAACATACAATGTTTATGGGACAGTATTTTCATTTTTTATTTCATTATTTAATTAGAAAAGTGAATTGTTTTTTAGTTTTAAGAAAGTAATCATTTTTGGTAAAATGTATAAAATGGCTTATTTAGTGAGATGAATCATTTCTTGTAGCACAAAGACTGTGTCCTGTGAAAATCATAGCTCACTACTAGCTTAAGAAATCTAGTTCTTTAAATACATGGTAACATTATATAATATATTGCAAATAAATTATGCAGTGAAAATGAGAATCGCTCTTTTGATGTTCTGAATTTTCTTTCTTCCCTCAGCTCTTCTCATTAGTGAACCTACAATGTACTCGATATTCTGCTATATTTGCCTGCTAAACTCACAATCTTTCAATCTCCATTACTTGCCTCTTTTTAGATTTAACTTCTATTATGTGAGAGCTTAAAAATGGCTGGCTCACAGTAGATCCTCCAAAAGTATTAGAACAATTTCACTTCTCTAGATCTCTGTTGCATTGTCTTTGTTGAAGTATCATCCTAGAAATATCTTTGTTGAAATATTGCTTCCTTTGGCAAATGAAAAATTGTTGTCTGGTGTTTCTTGCCTACCCATTAGGGTTTTTTCTAAGTCTCTTTATTTATTTCTCTTCCTTGACCAAAAATCAACT
>RJWJ010023591.1:0-25656 GCA_004363605.1 Indri indri | reverse complement strand
TTGCCCCACCTGAGTCAGAGCTGCAAGAGTGTCCATCCCCCAGACGGTGCGCACCGCACCCATTAGGTGTGTACATACCCATCCCCTCCTCCCTGCTCCCATCTGCCCGACACCCAATGAATGTTATTACTATATTCTATTTTATTGACTGTAGTTCACTGTTAGGTCGAGGTTTTAGTTGATCATGCAAACAAACATTACAGTCACTCTGCTTTGGTGGAGCTAAGCATTTAATCCAGAATCTCAGGAACTGGCATGTAATACTGGCAAAATTTTTCTGAGTTAATGGTATATTCCATCCTATTGAACTACCATCTTTAGAATCTTTCCCTAGAATCTTTCCCATATCATGTGTTCCTTATGACCTCATTTAACCTTAATTACCTCCTAAATGCCCTATCTCCAATATAGTCACATAGGGGGTTAGGTCTTCAACTTATGAATTGGGACACAATTCAGTCCATAGGGAAAACCTTGGGTGAAGATGTGAGTTTTCCCTGTCTTCATTGCCCCACAGGCTTTCATGTTGCCATCTCAATCAGAACGCTAATATCTGTTTTCAGAGAAAAGTTTTCTTCCCCATTTTCTGTTCTGAATCTATGCTTTACCCCTGGCCCCAAGTCATGGGGCCTAGAACATTAGGAAAAGGCTCTGCTCTCACTGTTTTTATCCAGCCTCTTTCATCTGACCATTTCAAAGTGTCGTCCCAACATTAATTAGGTAATGAATTAATCGACAAAGTCACCGGTTAATTGGCTTTCATTTTTGGAAGTACTTCCAGAAATGTCATGAGAAATGACATTTTTCAGAGTTTAAAAATGCATTCCCCAGCCCAAAATGCTGGACTACATAAGAAGATTTCCTGCCAGGCCAGATCTGAGTGCACAGTGGGAGAGGGAAGTAGGCAGGATGATTCCTCTGTTTCTGTGGCAGTCTGTCACAGTCTAAAGTACGCACCCTCTGCCCTCGGATCCCGTTTCAGTGGGGTAAAAGAGAAAGAGCACTGCACTCAAAGTCAGAAGACCAAGGTTTTAGTCCCTGACTACACCCCAGCTCTGTCACTAACCAGTTAGTTGCCTGACCTCGCATGTCAATGCCCTGCGCCTCATCTGTAAAGTGGATATAAATCTACCTGATCTAGCTTTTTGAAAAGACAAATGATTACATATGTAAAAGCACTTTGTAAACTGCAAAGGACAATTATATTATCCTTTTTACAGGATGGGCATTTCACTCAGGCTGGGCGAGGGAGGATGGGGGAAGGCTTTCTGGGAGAACTAATAACTGCGCTGAATCATGAAGGATGAAAAAAGAAAAGGGCGGACATTCTGGGTCAAGAAAGCAGCATGGCAAAGGTGATAAGGGCTTGGCACATCTGACAAAGTGCCCAAAGTTTGCAGAGCTACATTTACAGACTGAGGGCCATGTGGGCAGGAAGAGGGATGGTAGGGCGACATCATGAAACACTTTGCACACTGTCCTACGGAGCTGGGACTTTCAACGGACATGGAAAACAACGAAAGCACTGGAAGAGGGAGTGATGTGCTCAGATTTGTATTTAGAAAGCTCAGTTAGGAGGCAGCACAGAAGACGGACCGGGAGTGGTCAAGACTAGGCAGAGAGATCACTCAGGAGGCAGGTGTAGTGATGCTGCAGAGGACCTAAGTTACAGCAATCGTGACAGAAGTGGACAGGAAGAGCTATCAATCCAGTGGTTCCGAGAAGGTGAGATCCACAAAACAAATGGCCGGTGAGCTTAGAGATAAAGCAAAGCATAGATGGTGACTCCAGGTTCTGATTTGGGCTGATGGATAGATGGTGCTGGTTACATTCACTTAGCTAGAAGAAGCAGTTTGGAGGAAAAAGAGTAAGCTGAGTTTCAGAATGATAAATCTGTGTGGTAAGAAGTAGAGATGTCTAACAAACTGTTAAATACAGGGTTTGGAGCATAGGCGAGAGATGACGGATGGATACATATAAGATAAACGTGAGACGGTATTTTGTTGTTGGGACCACTGACTTACAACTAGTATGAAAGATACGCTAGATTCGGTAGTTTTTCAAACTCTGCAACCCTATTCCACAGTATTTTTTAAAAGGAAATCATACAGGGAGCCCCAATATCTAAAATATATTTTAAAGGTTCTTTAGACAGTTTAAATCTTCATCTTACACGGATCATGGTTTAAAGACCCTCAGATTCATAACAATCTACCCTAGGAATATTGCTGCCAAGATAAGCTTTTCCAGGATGGGGAATCCTTAGTAACGTGGCCAGTGTGGTACAACACTTGGTCAAGAATTTCCCTCCACATCCAACATAAATCTCTTTTGTCTAATTAAGCCCATTGTTTTGGTTTGGGTCCTCACTGGAAATACATTAATTTCTTGCTGTTGGCTTAGACAATAATACTTTATAACCTTAAACCTGTGATTTGACTATTCCAAACATGGATGACAAATTAAAAATACCATTGTTTCTAAATTTCAACCAATTAACATTCTTTATAGGTTTCCCATGCTCCTATAATAGGAACCAAATTATCATTATTATCATTATTATTTTAGCGACAGGGTCTTGCTCTGTTGCTCAGGCTGGAGTGCATGATTATAGTTCACTGTAACCTCAAACTCCTGGGCTCAAGTGATCCTCCCACCTCAGCCTTCCAAGTAGCTAGCCGCACAGGTACGTGCCACCACTCGTGGCTAATTTTTAAAAATTGTTTCTGTAAAGACAGGGTCTTGCTATATTGCCCAGGCCAGACTTGAACTCCTGGCCTCAAGCAATCCTCCCTCCTCAGCTTCCCAAAGTGCTGGGATTACAGGCATGAGCCACCTCACCCGGCCAGGACCAAAATAGTTTAAATGGCCCAGAAGGCCCTGCGTGGTCTGGGCTCAGCCTGCCTTTTCAGCCTTATTGCACAGCCTTCTCCCTCTTGCCCACTCTTCTCCTGTCATATTGGGCTTCTTTCCTTTTCTGGGAGGCACCAGGCCTTATTTTCATTAACTGCATCTTTATAATGACAGCAAATAAGCTGACACACAATTTAAGATCAAGGGCAGAAATAAGGTTACTTCCTTCTTCTTTCTTCATCTGTAAAGTAAGAAGGGAGAACTAGATTGGGGTTAAACTCTAAGGTTGGGATCCCTGGATTCCCAGGGGCCCTCAATGATGTGAATGTGGATCAGTAAGCTTAATAAAACCAAATGTTTGCCCATAGAAAGGCTAGACAAGGAATAAACATTTACCAAGTACCCACTTACCAGGCTCATTTTTCCTCATAGTTATTTAAGAGTAGTTGTTGTTACAACTATTTTATCATTTCCATTGGCAGATAAGGAAATAGTCCCACAAAGAGGTAAGATGGCTTTACTAAGGCAGATCTAGAGTTAACAAGGCTAAGTAAAACACAAAACCAACTTTCTGTTTTCGGAGGGAGGGGGTTCATTTTAGCAGAGAGTTCATTTTTGTCTCACTATGCTTTTTAGGCTGGTCTTGAACTCCTGGCCTCAAGCAATCCTCCTGCCTCAGCCTCCAAAGTTCTGGAATTACAGGCATGAGCCACCACACCTGGCCACAAAACCAACTTTCTTTGCTTTTAAATGGAATTATATAGATTCAATAATGTAACTAAGAAAATCCAGTTAGAAAAAAATAAAGGAAAAAAGTGTACTCTTGTTTGACAGATAACTTTCAAAACTTAAGTTCAGAGGGGGAGGCAGATAATCAGTTGTATCCTTCTTGATAAAAACTGAGAACCACTGGAATAGCTATTTTCTAAAGCAGGGACTTTCCAGTTCAAAAAGTACTGAGATTCTAAGAAAACCTGTTGACATAAAATATGCACTGACAGCCACCTGCCACAAGATGGCACAATTCTCAGTAAAAGAAATGACGTTAGTCCAAGTCTGAAATCTCACTTTTGCTTTCTCCACTTAGAATATACTTTTTTAAAAAAAAAAATTCAGTCTTTATTTTTCAATTTAGTAAGAACTAGCTTATGTGAATGTGGTTATTCCTTTGGCCCAAATCTCTCTCACTCTTTCTTCCCTCCCTCCCCTTACTCAGTCGCATTCACCTTTAGTTACCACCCAAACCATGTTCTTAGAGAATCTCACCTCCCTGGACTAGGTTTGCTCCCCAAGCACACACTCCTAAAGCATCTTTCCCTTAGCCGTCATGATATTTCATATTCTTGAAATTTCTAACTTCTAGATTTTAGGTTTCATATAAGGGTAAGGAACTCTATTGATCTTATTTGCAGTTCAAACCTAGAGGCCAGCCCGGTGTTTAAGTCACAGTAGGTATTCAATAAACATTTGTTCAGTGAATAAATTAGTGGTAGACCAAACGGCAGAGAAATAGATAACCTCTAAGGTTTTTTCCAGACTCAAACTTAAAAGATTTTAGTGGAAAAAAATCTTCCCATCCAAAATAAACAAAAGATCAACCTACAGCTACCAACTGAGTCTCTATCACATCTGGTCTAATGGTGAGAGATTAGCAATGCTTACAAACTACTTAATAATTCTTTAGTGTCACACTATTATCCCTAATTGTTAATGTAATTTAACCATCAACTCATGGAGCAGTCATCTTAGAGTAGTAACAACTGAGTCTCTAGTGGAGGATGAGAACAGCCTAGATCTAGTGTGGAGAGGGCGTTTCCTCTGGCAGCTGAATGACTTTTCTGCTGGAGCAGAGGCCTGAAATGTGGCATTCGCCTGGAGAAGCGTGCTGTAGCTGCTCTGTGCTTTCAAGCCACTCCAGTTTGCTGTGTCCAAAAAGCCTGCCCAGAGAGGGGAAAAATGGCAGAGTAAAGGTAACCTCCCGGATTCCTGCTCCCAGAGAAAGAGGCGTAGATCTTGGTCTCCTACGCATGAGTGGATCACTCTCCTGCAAGAAAAGCATTGTGAATCAGCAGAGATTCAGCGTGGGACACACAAAACAGGAAAATAAAGGTGAACGGGGGATAAGAATGCAAAATCTGGAGAGTGCAGACAGACAATAGAGAGTGGAGCGTGGGACGGCTGTGCCCGCCTGGCCAGCAAGTGCAGTGGGATCAGACCCACAGGAGAAAGTCTTGCTTCCCCACTGACTTCCACACCCACCAAGGCAGGGACCTGACTGAAGTATGTGCAGAATCGCGGCTGGAGGTGTGGGGCTCTGTGGAGAGGGGGCAATAGCAGGAGGCATCTTGAACTCCCCGGAGCTCTGTGCCAGGACTGCACTAGGTGGGGGAGGGACTGGTCTGAGCTACCGATGGAGGTAGTGAGGAGACAGGAAACTTGCCACTGGCACCCAGCAGGTCCAGATCAACGGAGGGGATCACTAAGTAGGGGACTCTAACCCAGAAACCGCTGCGGGTGAATAGGCCCGCTCAGGGCGGGTCAGTAAGAGCAAGAGCTCCTGCTGGACAGGAGCAAGATTGTGGGAGGGTGACATAAAAGAGACAATGGGGCACCCTGATGACTCAGCTCCCTGATCTGGTGCCTGCCAACTCCTGAACGGTCACCCCCAGTGCTAGCGCTCTGTGGGTAGGCGGTCGTTGTTTTTGGGGTCCACAACCCAGCCGCTGTGATACGGTGTTGGGCAGCTCCCTTCCCCCAGCTCAGGGACTCTTGCGACAAGCTCCGCCCTTACGCGACCCACGATCAACTAGCCAGGTCCGTTTTTGATAGGTGAATTCTGAATAGTTCCCCAGTCGAGGGAGGGTAAAGCCTGCAGGACTTACAGGCCCTAGGACTGGGAGGGCTGGTGCACCACCCCCTCCCCCTAGCCAGCATCTTTCGCAGGAAAGTGGTAGGCTCCACCCCTGGAGGTATGGCGAGACAAGAAAATCCACTTTCCCTCTGCAACTAGGGTGAATCCATGGGGCCTTGGTGCAGATCAATAGTTGACAGCCCAGTGACTTTGCTGGTCAGACAAAAATCCTGGCAAGAGGCCAAAACAGGCTCCCCAAGTAACCCCTCCCATCAGGAGCAGCCTCCCAACTGTGGTAGAAAAACCCTGAACAACGGATTAGCGGCTCCCCCTAGCGGCAGATCAAGCAACCATAGAAGTGCACACATCCAGGCTGATAGGCAGCAGCTGTGATCTGCCTTGCTCCTACAGCATCTGCTGGAACAGAACCTATACAGGGCATGTTACTTTCCAAACGAAAACCGAAAGATGAGAAGCAATGGCTGATCCAGATGGCAAGGACTCAGTGAAAGAACTCTGGAAGTATGAAGAATCAAATGGAAAGCACACCCCCAAAGAGGAACACCAGCTCTCCAGAAATGGACATTAACCAAATTCAGAATACTAAAATGACAGAAGAAGAATTTCAAACATGGATTGTAAGAAAACTCAATGATATAAAAAAAAAAAAATGGATGACTAACACAAAGAAACCACACAAAAAAATCCAGGACTTGAAAGAAAAATTCAGTAAAGAAATTGAAATATTAAAGAAAAATCAAACCAAACTCCTGAAAATGGAGAATTTATTCAGGGAACTACAAAACACAGTGGAAAGCATCAAGAACAGGGTAGAGAAAACAGAAGAAAGAATCTCTGAGATTGAAGACAACTCCTTCCAATTAAATAAGTCAGTCACAGAGATCAAGCAGAGAAATAAGAGAAAAGAACAAAGCCTACAAGAAATGTGGAATTATGTGAAGAAACCCAACTTGAGGGTTGTGGGGATCCCTGAAGGTGAAGAAGAAAACACCCAAGGGTTTGATAAGCTATTTGAAGATATAATAGAGGAGAACATTCCAGGCCTTGCTAAAAATCTAAATATCCAGGTACAAGAAGCTCAAAGGACCCCTGGGAGATTCAATGCAAACAGGAAGACACCACAACATGCAATCATCAGACTGACTAAAATATCCACTAAAGAGGCCCTTCTACAAGCTGTAAGGTGAAAGAAACAAGTAACATACAAAGGAAAGCCCATCCAAATAACGCCAGATTTCTCAACTGAAACCTTACAAGCAAGAAGAGACTGGGGCCCCATTCTCACTCTTCTGAAACAGAATAATGCCCAGCCTAGAATCTTGTACCTGAGAAAACTAAGTTTTGTATATGAAGGAGAAATAAAGACATTCTCAGATAAGCAAAGACTGAGGGAATTCACCAAGACAAGACCAGCCCTCCAAGAAGTACTCAAAACAGAATTACACAAGGATCAGCACAATAAACACTCACGAATGTAAATCCACTCAAAAGCTAAAGATCAAAGGCTAGATACCACAATGGCTCAAGGGAGAAAACAAAGCAACAAAATGCAACCCAACAGAATGAACAGTAATTTGCCCCACTTATCAGTTCTCTCAATAAATGTGAATGGCTGAACTCCCCGCTCAAGAGACATAGGCTGGCCAAATGGATAAAAAAAATACAAGACAAGCAAGTGCTGTCTTCAGGCAACACATCTAACCTGGAAGGATGCATTTAGACTCAAGGTAAAGGGGTGGAAATCAATATTTCAAGCAAATGGAAGCCAAAAGAAGGCTGGCGTGGCAGTTTTGATCTCAGATAACTTAGTTTTCAAATCAACAAAAGTAATGAAAGACAAAGAGGGTCACTATATAATGGTGAAGGGTACAGTTCAGCAAGAAGACATAACAATTCTAAATATGTATGCACCCAACTTAGGTGCACCCAGATTCATAAAGCAAACTCTACTTGATCTAAACAACTTGATAAACAGCAACACCATAATAGTTGGAGACTTCGACACCCCACCGACAGCACAGGACAGATCCTCCAAACAGAAAATTAACAAAGAAATAATGGACTTAAACAGAACCCTAGAAAAAATGGGCCTGATTGATATTGACAGGACGTACTACCCAAATACCACTGAATATATGTTCTTCTCATCACCTCATGGGACATTCTCTAAGATTGACCATATTCTAGGACACAAAGTATATCTTGAAAATTTTTAAAAAATAGAAATTATACCATGCATCTTCTCAGATCATAGTGGAATAAAATTAGAAATACACCCCAACAGAAACTCTCATCTCTACACAAAGTCATGGAAATTAAACAACCTTCTGCTGAATGATTACTTCATAAATGAGGAAATCAAGATGGAAATCAAAAAATTCTTTGAATTAAATGACAAAGGAGACACAAGTTATCAAAATCTGTGGGACACAGCTAAAGCAGTCCTGAGAGGAAAGTTTATTTCCACAAATGCCTATATCCAAAAGTCAGAAAGAACACAAATAGACAACCTAATGAATCAACTCAAAGAGCTGGAAAAAGAAGAATAGACCAACCCCAAATCAAGGAGAAGAAGGGAAATTAATAAGATCAAATCAGAACTAAATGAAATTGACAACAAGGAAACTATACGGAAGATTAAAGAAACAAAAAGTTGGTTCTTTGAAAAAATAAACAAAATTGACACGTCTTTGGCTAGACTAATGAAAAGTAGAAAAGAAAAATCTCCAATATGCTCCAACAGGAACAAAAAAGGAGAAATTACAACCGATGCCACAGACATACAAGATATAATTTATGAATATGACGAAACCTTTATGCACACAAACTAGAAAATGTGGAGGAGATGGACAAATTTTTAGAAACACACAGCTTCCCCAGGCTCAACCAGGAAGAAATAGAATTCCTGAACAGGCCAATATCAAGGACTGAAATTGAAACACAATAAAAAACATTCCAAAAAGAAAAGTCCCGGACCAGATGGTTTCACACCCGAATTTTACCACACCTACAAAGAAGTAGTGCCTGTCCTGCAGAAATTATTCCACAAACATTGAGAAGGATGTAATCCTCCCCAACACATTTTATGAAGCCAACATAACCCTGATACTAAAACCAGGAAAGGATGCAACAAAAAAGGAAAACTACAGACCAATATCCCTTATGAATATAGATGCAAAAATTCTCAACAAAATTCTAGCTAACCGAATCCAGGTGCTTATCAAGAGAATAATCCATCATGACCAAGTGGGCCTCATCCCAGAGATGCAGGGATGGTTCAACATACGCAAATCTATAAATGTAATTCACCACATAAACAGAAGCAAAAACAAAGATCATATGATCCTCTCAATAGACACAGAAAAAGCATTTGACAAAATTCAACACCCTTTTATGATGAGAACGCTTAACAAAATAGCCATAGACAGGGCTTACCTAAAAAAAAGATACAAGCCATTTATGACAAACCCACAGCCAACATCATACTAAATGGGGAAAAATTGAAAGCATTCCCACTTAGAACTGGAACCAGACAAGGTTGCCCACTATCTCCACTTCTGTTCAACATAGTGCTGGAAGTCCGGGCTACAGCAATCAGGCAAGAGAGTAGAATTAAGGGCATCCAAATGGGGGCAGAAGAGATCAAACTCTCACTATTTGCTGATGATATAATATTATATCTGGAAAACCCCAAGAATTCAACAAAGAGACTCCTGGAATTGATAAATGAATTCAGTAAAGTCTTAGGATATAAAATCAATACACACAAATCAGAGGCATTCATATACACCAATAGCAGTCATACTGAGAACAAATCAAAGACTCAATTCCCTTCACAATAGCAATAAAGAAAATAAAGTACTTAGGAATATATTTAAGTAAGGAGTTAAAAGACCTCTACAGGGACAGCTATGAAACATCGAGGAAGGAAATAACAGAGGACGTAAACAGGTGGAAAACCATACCATGCTCATGGGTCAGCAGAATCAACATGGTTAAAATGTCTATACTACCCAAAGTGATCTACAGATTCAATGCAATCCCTGGTAAAATACCAACATCATTTTTCACAGATACAGAAAAATTAATTTTATGCTTTGTATGGAACCAAAGAAGACCCCGTATAGCAAAAGCAATCCTAGGCAATAAAAACAAAGTGGGAGGTATCAATTTCTCAGACTTCAAACTATACTACAAGGCTGTTGTAATCAAATCAGCTTGGTGCTGGCACAAGAACAGAGTCATTGACCAGTGGAACAGAATTGAGAACTCAGATATAAAACCATCCTCATATAGGCATCTAATCTTTGACAAAGCAGACAAAAACATACACTGGGGAAAAGAATCCTTATGCAATAAATGGTGCTGGGAAAACTGGATAGCCACATGTAGAAGACTGAATCAGGACCCACATCTTTCTCCTCTCACAAAAATCAACTCACGCTGGGTAACAGACTTAAACCTGAGGAGTGAAACTATTAGAATTCTAGAGGAAACATTGGAAATACTCTTCTAGACATTGGCCAAGGTAAAGAATTTATGAAGAAGACCCCAAAGGCAATCACAGCAACAACCAAAATAAGTAAATGGGACCTGATCAAATTAAAAAGCTTCTGCACAGCCAAAGAAATTGTCACAAGAACAAACAGACAACCTACAGAATGGGAGAAAATTTTTGCATGCTACAAATCCGATAAAGGGCTGATAACTAGAATCTACTTAGAACTCGGGAAAATCAATAAGAAAAAAATCAAACAACCCTATTAAAAAGTGGGCAAAGGACATGAACAGAAACTTTTCAAAAGAAGACAGAATAATGGCCAAAAAACATATGAAAAAATGCTCAACCTCTGTAATCATCAGGGAAATGCAAATCAAAACCACAATGAGGTATCACTTATCTCCAGTGAGAATGGCCTTTATCAAAAAGTCCCAAAACAATAAATGTTGGTGTGGATGTGGAGAGATAGGAACACTCATACACTGCTGGTGGGACTGCAAACTAGTGCAACCTCTGTGGAAAGCAATACAGAGATACCTTAAAGAGATACAAGCAGAATTACCATGTGATCCAGCAATCCCATTACTGGGCATCTACCCAAAAGAACAAAAGACATTCTATAAAAAAGATACCTGCACTCGAATGTTTATAGCAACACAATTCACATTTGCAGAGATGTGGAAACAACCCAAGTGCCCATCAATATATAAGTGGATTAATGAAATGTGGTATATGTACACCATGGAGTACTATTCAGCTTTAAGAAACAATGGTGATATAGCACCTGTTGTATTCTCCTGGATAGAGCTGGAACCCATTCTACTAAGTGAAGTATCCCAAGAATGGAAAAATAAGCACCACATGTACTTGCCAGCAAATTGGTTTCACTGATCAACACCTAAGTGCACACATAAGAATAACATTTATTGGGTGTCGGGCAGGTGGGAGCAGGGAGGAGGAAAGGGTATATATATACATAATGAGTGCGATGTGCACCATCTGGGGTATGGACATGCTTGAAGCTCTGACTCGGGGGAGTGAGGGGGGGCAAGGGAAACATATGTAACCTAAACATCTGTACCCCCATAATATGCTGAAGTAATAATGAAAAAAAGTCATAAAAAAAAAAGTATGCCCGGAATCCATCAGGAAGCTTTTAATATGATCTCTGCTTTTTCATTTGTGTACTAATTTCAATTTTCTCAAATTAAATTTAATTCAACACTAAGCACCTGCTGTGTGCAGGAAACTGTGCTGAGTGCTTTAGGTTAAAGGTCCCTAACCTATGGTGAGTTGTATAATTATTTCATTATGTATTACAATGTAATAATAATAGAAATGAAGTGCACAATAAATGTAATGCACTTGAATCATCCTGAAACCATCCCCCCCCATCCCCAGTCCATGGAAAAAAAGTCTTCTATGAAAATGGTCCCTGGTGCCTAAAAGGTTGGGGTCCATTGTGCTATCAAGGCATGAATGGCAGGACTCTTGTCCTCAAGAAGTTTGCAATCTGGTAATTTTTATTTTAACTCTGTGATTCTGTAATTCACATTAAGTTTATATTTTGGACAAGTGATTCTTAATCCTTAGGAGAACCTAATAGGATCTTGTGTTAGGTGGCAGGTGGGAGCTGGGGGAAGTCATAAAGTCACTGAGAAGGGTATATTCAAAATGTTCTTATTGATTTTATCATTCTAACTACAGAAAGTAAAGCTCAACAAAACTGTTCTTCAAAGGAGATGTGCACAAGATTAAAGGCTGAGTAAATATTGATTACATGCATTTAAAATTAGAAAGGTGGTATCAGACTCTGACATACACAGAGGTATCCTGTTTACAAAATCCTGTCTCCAGTTTCACCACTCCAAATACTCCAGCAATAATCTACTTGCTAACAGTTCTCATATAATGAATACCCATCCTGGGCTTTAGAATTAGCAAGTACAATTCATACTGTCAGTTTCTCTCACATCCTGTGCCTTCCCATTTGCCATTGTCTCTGTTTGGGCAGCTCCAGTACCACTGGCTTGGTAAACCACCTAGCTTCAAAACCCAGTCCAAGCTTTAACTCTTCCAATGAAGCCTCCCTTCTCCTCTGGGGCTTCTATGATCACTTTGTTGTCACTGCTTGTTTGTGTAGACACTGCCCCCCTCCTCAGACTGTAAGGGTAGGCACCTTGCCACAGTCGTACAGTACTTCCAAGCTCTACCTGGGGCCTCAGGATGTGGCAGTGCATCATTCCCTCCATGTGTGCTCTCCGTCTTCCACAGATGAGCTGGGAGCCCTTGCAAATCAAGAGTCAGAAATTCTTTATCTTCCCAACATATTCATAGCTATGGCCCTAAAATACAGATTACTTAAAATGAGAAACTGTCCTATAGGATCTCATGAGGCCTTCAGATGACTAGAAATATGAGATTGAATATTATTCTCTTTCATTTGTATGCTATTTTCTTAATATTAAAGGGCTTTTAGATGTGTTGTTTTCTTTCAACTCTTACAAAAACTGTTTTAAAAATCTTGGAATCATCAGAGCTGGAAGAGACCTTAAAGATCACGTCTAACCCTCTTTCAAATGAAAATTAAGGCCGGAAAAGCTATGGCTTGTCTCAAGTCCTAAGATTTTGCAAGAAAAGCAAGGTGTATTAGTTTTCTATTGCTGCATAACAAATTACCACAAATAGAGGCTTAAAACAACACCCATTTATTAGCTCATAGTTGGGTAGCATCTAAGTCCAGCACAGGGTCGAGGTCTCACAAAGCTGAAGCAAGATGTCAGCTGGGCCGAGTTCTCCTCTGGAGGTTCTGGGGAAGGACCTGCTCCCAAACTCATTCTTGTTGGCAGATTCAGTTCCCTTCAGTTGCAGGACAAAGATCCCATTTCCCTGCTGGCCACTGGCTAGGGACAGCTCTCAGCTCTGTGCGGTCTCCTCCACCGAGGCAAAACAATGCCTTAAACTCTTCTCATGCTTCAAATCTCTCTGACTTCTGCTGCTGCTGCTGCTGGCCAGAGAGAACTCTCTGCTTTTAAAGGTCTCATGTGATTAGGCCAGGCCCACCTATATACTCTCCTAACATCAACTGTGTCATGTAAGGTTTACTGCCATGTCATCATGGCAGTAAAATCCATCAAATTCACAGTCCCAAGAATTTTAGAGGACTTTGTAGCACATAGGGGTGGTGGGGTGGGAAGTCTTAGAAGATTCAGAATCCTGCCTACCACACAAGGATTTTGGAATCATAGACATGGATTTGATAGCAGCTTTACCACTCACCATCTCTGCAACTGGGCAAATCATTAAATTTCGCTAAGCCTATGTTTCTTCATCTTCAGGATAAAATAATAAATACCCACGCAGGGTGTAGTGGCATGTGCCTGTAGTCCCAATACTTGGGAGACAGAGATGGAACAATTGCTTGAGCCCAGGAGTTCGAGGCCAGCCTGGGCAACATAGTGAGGCCCCAACTCTAAAAAAAAAAAATGAAAATACACCACCGCTTTTTCTAAGGGTCAATGAGAAGATGGATGCGGAAGTGTTTTTAATGTATGAGGCACTACCTAGCAGAGTCTAATTGATGTAATATGTGCAAGTGTCTGGCATCACTAGACTAAAAGTTGCTTAAGGTTTGAGGCTATGTTTCTTTCAACGTGACAAAATCAGGGGCTGCCTCCCCTGTGGTGTGAGCCTGACTATGGATGGAAGTCACAGTAAGATGGAAGTCTGGGGCACCAAGAAACAGAGAGCAGATAAAGGATTTCAAATGTCCACTTGTTTCCTATCCAAGATAATGCCAAGCCACACTCAGATATATCTGGAGTGCTTCTGGCCCTCAGCTGAAGGTGGGATTTCTTCAGCCCTGGACTCCCAAGCTGGTGTGGTTCACTTAGTACACTTGGGGACTAACTCAGAGGACTGTCCTACAGATTAGAGCAAGGCACTGCAGAGATGAACAGGCCAGTGTTTCAGCAAGGAACACAGCATGTCTACCCCTCCCTGCTTCTGAACATTCCTTAGGGCAGAAATTGTGAGTTGTAATAATGTCTAATCATAACTCTTGATTTAGAACACTGAGGGGCAAGATTCTCTACTGTCTGAAAGAACCACCCGAAGCAGCCTGGCATAAGCATCTCTTGGAGCCCCATTTTTCTCTTCCTTCAGTGTGGCTTAGTTTCTGAGAAAGTAGCACACAGATCGTGATGCAACTTGCTTAACTATACTGATAGTAGTACATTATTAACCCCATTTCCCTGTAAGTAGGAGAAATCATTATGTGATGTCTCCCTGAACCCTTTCTTGCTAATTGCACAGAATGCAGCACAGAACCTGGCACATGGCAAATAGTTCAAAAAGCTTTGCTGAATGTCTGAGTGAACAAAACAAACCAGTGAGCTGGAGCTCAGCTCTACCCTCTCCCCATCCACCGCTCTTTCTAGTACATCGCTCTGCTTCCCACGATACTAGCCTGGTGAGTGTCTTCTGAACAAATTTAATAAGGATGTATTAAGGCTCCAGCTAAATTTAAATGTGCTAGCTCCAAGGCCCCCGAGAAATTTCAAGCCAGCCTGTCAAGTTGAAACTGTCTCTAGAAAATAGCTGTGCAGCTGAGGAAGTGAGCAACCACACTGACCATCTGCTCCCTTTCTTCTCTGGGGAGCTGAGTTGAAGGAATTCTAGGAGATTAATGAGCTCTCTCTGGCTCATGTAGCCTAGCACAAACTGTGGGTCTGGGCCTCATCCATTTTAGAAGATAAACACACTTGAAATGTCTCGGGTGTGTACATGCCTATACAATGAATAGAGTTGTCTCGAGGTAGTGATTTGTGAACTTTTTAGAGGCTATAAATGCATAGCGGAAAACTACTTGGCCTTTGTAGTCAGACAGGCCTTTGTAGTTCAGGGTTTCAAACCTTGATTCCCCCACTTATTGACTGGGTAACTTGGGTTGCTTTTACCTCTCCGAACCTCTGTTTTTTCACATATAAAATGGGAATAATAAAAATAGTTATACCTTGCAGGGCTATCATGAAGATTAAATGAACTAAATGTGCAAAGTGCTTAGTACAGAATAGGCATTCAATGAGCTGTGATTATTGATAAATAACTAAACTCCTTCTTGAATACCTATATATTTACTTCCTCAAACTACCCATGGTATTGAAATTAAAGGTTATGAAACCATCCCATAAGCACTAACTGACTAATACACACCAGTAACTGCACCGGGTGATTAAGATTGAGACAAAAAAGAGGATAGGTCAGAAGAAAGGGGGAAGAAATTAACATTTATTGAGAACCCATACTGAAGTAGGCCCTGCAGTGTGTGTTGGGAATCCCAGGCAGTAAGTCACAGCATTTGAACTCAAACATATTTTCATGTATTTACTGGACATTGTGTTTTGTAAATTGTCATGACTTTTGCCCATTTTGCAAATTGTGAAAGTACTTTGTTAAGTGCCCTTTGCGGATTGCAAATATTTTTCCTAATTTATTTATGTCTGTTAATATTTGTTTGCTTTTTTTTTTTTTTTTTTTAAGAGACACGATCTCACTCTGTTACCTAGGCTGGAGTGCAACGGTGCGATCATAGCTCACTGCAGCCTAGAACTCCTGGGTTCAAGCAAACCTCCTGCCTCAGACTCCCAAGTAGCTGGGACTACAGGTGTGTACCCTCTCACCAGGCCAGTTTTCATTTTGTTTCCAGGAAATAATTTTGTTTATGGGGAATTTTTGGCCACAGAGAAGTTTTAAACTGTTTTTCTGAAAAACATTTGCAGTGTTTTAACCATTAAGCCAGTGGTGATTTGCTATGCAAAGCTGTCTAAGGTATGATAAGTAAAAAATAGATTATGAAATGTATTTATGACATGATTTTTGCCTTTGATGTCATGCTTAGAACTCTTTCCCACCTAAGGGTATAAAACTTTTCACTCATTTTTGTTCTAAAATTCTCATGGTTTTATCTTACATTTACATTTCAATTGTTCCAGAATTATTGTGCTGTAAAATAAAATGATGCCTGTGGTGACTGTGACAAGGTTTCTTTTTAAAATTGAGTTATTCTAGGATAGATAATTCTAGACCTGTTTTAAAAATGAGTAACTTGTTACTATATATCTGTGGGGAATATGCTTCTGATTTTTCATTTCACATATTCATTCTTTAAGAAACATTCAGGTCATAAAAGCTCCTGTGACTTTCTGGTAACAGGAATCTCTTCTCTGAATCTCACTAGAGCAGAGAGTGTACCTCAGAGACTCGTTTCACATCCCACGCTGGCCTGAGTGGTCTCAGCTTCTCACTCCTCCCTGTCTCCAGTTGCCCATTTGCAGTGATGAATGACTCCACTTCCTCAGCAAAAACCTCAGTGCCTTTAGCCTTAATTTTATTGCTTTGTGCTGTGGCAAGATCATCCTGCCCTCTTAATTAAGGTCTTTTATGGTTGGGTCCCTGTCCCATGCCCTCCTGGCCAATTGTGCTAATTTATTCTCTGTTGTCAATTTCTCTCAAATAAGTCCTCTCATATAATGCTATTACAGCACAAGTGACACACTCTCATAAAACTTCAGAAAAAAGTAGACATTACTGGAAAAAAAGTCCTTAGAGAACTGTATGATGAAGAAGTCTGAGTTCACTAATCAAACAAATATAAATTAAAACAATGAGAAATAATTTTTCACCCAGTATATTGGCAAATATTAAACTTATGGGTAATGCCAATGTTGGCAAGTTATATACACAAACCAGCATCTTCATACATTTTTAGAAATATAAGCAGGCTTAGTTTTCTAGATGGCTATTTTGCAATATGTAAAAAAAAAAGATTTAAAAAGTATACACCATTTGACTCAGCAATGGAGAAATCACAAAGGTATATGCATAAGGATATTCACTGTAACATTGTTTATAATAAAGAAAAATTTGAAACAACCTAACATCTATAGAAGGTAGTTAAGTAAACTATGTTACAACTATACAGTGGAATATTATGCTACCATTAAAATTACAATGATTCTCTCTTCCCTGTTGGATTTAAAGAAGTAATCTGCCATGTTATGAGGTTTATGGAGAGGACTCCAAGGCAAGGAACTGAGAGAGGCCTCTGAGAGGGAGCTGAGAGCAGAACCCTGTTGACAGTCGGCAAGAAAATGGGGACCTTGTAGTCTATAGCTGCAAGGAGATGAATTCTGCCAATAACCTGCGGGCATGTGAAGTGGATCTTTTCCCAGTCGAGCCTCTGATAAAACTGTAGCCCCAGCCAATATCTGAATTGCAGTCTGGAGACAGAAACTGTGACAGGACTTACGACCCACAGAAACTGAAATAATAAATATGCAGTGTTTTAAGCCATTAAGCCAGTGGTGATTTGCTATGCAAAGCTGTCTAAGGTATGATAAGTAAAAAATAGATTATCAAACAGTATTTACGATATGATCTTATTTAAAAATACACTTATGTTTGAATATTCATAGAAAAACGTTTTGGACAATATAAACCACTGTGTATATTCTTCGTACTTGTCTGCCTTTCTTGAAACCTATTTTCAATGAACATGTATTTTATAATTAAAGATAGACATATTCCCATTTTTAAATAAAAAATATATATTCAAAACCTTGGGAGGAGAGTTTATCTGCAATGGTGTCATTTTCATGTCATGATGACGTAAGAGTTTTAAGCCCTTAGAAATTTAGAAAACTAAAGAATTTACATGTAACATAAATAATACAACAATCATTTTTTCCACTGGGAAACCTTGTTATTCAGTTGAAACTCCAAGAAGGTTGTTAGGTAAACATGGAATGAAGTAAAGGTGAATAGGGTTTTGCACACATTAATCAAATTTTTGGTGGAATACCCATTCACATTGCAGGAGATAAATGAGGTCTACATAGACCAGATTTCCCATAACAGTGCTAATTTAAAATACTAAGTTATTTAATTTTTGGTTACAAAATGTGATCCCAATAACTACAGAATATATCTTTCAAGTGACTGAAATACATCTAAGATGTGAAAAAGAAGTAATAAGACAAGCGAGTTTGCTAAAGAAAACATCACATATGACTTCTGTCCTTGATTGTGCTCTCCATCCAATCTTAAAATCTTTTCATAGATTCAAAGGGAATTCTAATTTAAACACTCTCCTCAACTCTCTATCCCACTACTTTTCCTCTCACTCTTGGCAATAATCCAATTGGCCTAACTAGAGTCACACATCCATCTGTTGGTTGGGGGAACATAGGGCATCTTAATAATACCAACAAGACTACACACAAGGTGGAGAACTAATTCCCCCAAGCAAGAGAAAGAATGGATGCTAGTGGCCAATGGATGCAAACTCCCTGGCATGGCATATATGATCCATAATGACAGGACACTGCCTAAATTCTTCAATATGCTCTGCTACCCCTTCTTTCTTCATACCCATCAGTCAAATATACTACTTCTTTCCCATCAACATACTTTTGTACTATCTGATCCCTTTGCTTGGATCACCATTCCCCTTACTTAGCTTGCTTCTCTCAAGCTTGATTTTCAAGACTCAGCTCAGGCATCATTTCCTTAGAAAGTCTTGTCTAACAAGTTGCTCTTTTTTCCTCTCCTCCCCTCCAGGTTGGATGCCCTTCTCATGTGCTCCAAATACAGTTATCAAGATATGTTCAGATTGTCTGTCTACCCATAGACTGTGGGCAGGGCAATGTCTGATTCACCTTATTAACTGTTGATGCTTAGGGCAGCACAATTACACAACAGGCATTGTTTATTAAATGCACGAAGCCAATCCTATTACTTATTAATAAAACCAAGTATGGGCACTGTTCTTCATTGGATAGTGCTGAGAAATATCAACAACTTTTCAAAATCTCTTTTACACCACTGTTTACTAAAAATATATTTTTTCACATTACCATATTGGTGTTTAGATACAACAATATTTTTGCATTGGTGTATATTATATAGGGCCTGCTTCCCGAGCTATAGGGCAGTTTCTTACTCTCATCTTGTTTGTCGCTTCTTGTCAGCTTTAGACAGAGTGGTCTTTGTGACTTACTACATAAAATTATATTCCTTAGGTCCGTATGCTTGCAACACCATGCCGCCAACTCTTATCAGGCCACTTGATATATCTAAAAGCCCCTCTGCATTGTAGTTTGTCACCATTTATATCCTCTAGTGTCATCTGCATGAAGCTAATAATACCTGCCTTGCAGAATTAAATAGGAAGATACAATATAAAGCATCTAGCATAGGGTCTGCCACAGAGTTACGTATTAAATATTTGCCTAGTAAGTTGTTCTGAACACTCAGGAGAAGGACTTACTTCTATTGAGCTGTGTGAGATACAGGACCACTTGCAAATTCATTCTTCCTTTCTTCTTTGAAAGGGGATTTAATTAAGAGTAGCAATGTGCCTACTTAAGACATTTCCCAGCTAGGTGAGGCCATGTTGCTAAATTTGAGTCTACAAGATGTAGGCAGAAGTTGTTGGGTGGAGCTTCTGGAAGGGCCCTTCCTAAAATAAGGACTGATAGCTGGAGTTCCAACTACGACTTTGGCCCATGAGGTATATTTGTGCACAGAACAGGCTGCAAGGACGACAGAGCAGAACAAGTTTGGGTTCCTGGGGGTACCTACCTAACACTTTCTTTTACGGGAGAGGGAAAATACCCTTACGGGTTTAGGATACTGGAATCTGGGGTTTCCGTGACACGCAGGAGAACACTGTCAACTATTCTGTTAACTGCTGGGCTTGCTCTCATCCACGGGCTCTGCTCCTTGGATTTCTCTGGCCTATCCGGAGCCAAGTGGAGCCAGGATGCCGGCAAGAGCTAGGCTGAGAGGACCAGCAGGAGCAAGAGGCGGGAAGCGAAGTGCGCTGGGGGCTGATGAGGTCAGACGTTTGGTTCCGTCAGCGACGCTCCAGGGCTCTCCATGCTCTTCCTCCTTCACGCACCTCCAGTCTGCGTCCAGGGAGCGCCAGAAGCCAGCGCCGCCCAAGTCGGTCCCCACTGCCTGGCACAGCGGGCTCGCAGCCGCCGTCCCCGCACAGTCCTCTCATGGCCGGCGCCGTCCCCTCACCGTCCTCGCGCCATCACCTCAAGCCGATTCCCCTCGCAGTCCCCTAACGCTGGGTGCCTCCCAGTCCCCGTGCCAACCCTCATCGTCCCCTCGTCGCCCGCGCCCGTTCGAAAGCACTCGGAGCCGCCGGTACCATAATGGGCCACTTCGAGCAGCCATTGGCGGGCGAGTGTCACGTGCGGCGGCCGACGGCTGCCATTGGTGGGGAGCGGGCGGAGGGCAGCGCTGGGGACGAGGCCTCTGCGGGAGCGCCCGGCCGCGGGGAGTGGCCGGAGCGCGCGCACGGGGCGGACGTTGTGCGGCGGGAGGGGCAGGGACCCCTCTGCCCCCCGGGCGCTTCGGAGACCGGGGCCGGGCAGTGAGGGCACCCAGGGGCTGCAGCTGGGCCTGGTACCCGCAGCCCCTCCGTGGGGTAGCGCCTCCGTGCGGGGCGCGCCCTAGTCAGCCTACGCCCGCCGGCCCCAGACGAAGAGCCAGACGGACAACGCGTCCCGCCGGCGGGAGAGCTCGGAATCCGGAGCGGGAAAAGGTTCGGAATCCGCAGTTAGCTGCACACCGCGTACGGCTTTTAAAGATTTGTTTTTTTAAACGTCTGATTATTAAGTGATGCGTGCTTGGAGGCAAATCATTGAGAGTCGTGAGCTATAGTGTAAAGGTCGTGGCTTTTACAGTAGCGCATTCAAATGACTGCAGGGGCCAGTCGGAGCTGCGGGGGTTCTGGGAGAACCCCCACGCTCTGGGGAGGGGAACGCCCTTCAGCTGCCGCTTAATGATCTGATCTTTTGATTTTTTATGAGAAGTTGCATATCTTAATTTTTATGTGAAATCTGATTTTTAAAAGTTGGCAGCCAATAAAAAAAACCTCAAAAAACCTGCGAGCCAAACAAAAGATGCTTATAAGCTGGTTCCAGCCTGTAATCTCTAATTTAGACCTAATTCTGCCAGTAAATTAGTCACATGACCTTGACCACGTCGCTTCTCTCTGGGACATGCATTCTCAACATAGGTGATATTGCTCACGTTCTTGGGGGGCAAAAGATCTTACACAATATCATGCTTTGTGGCCTTCCAAAGGGCCAGAAAACAAACATAAACAGTATATCTGTGGCATTGAAATTTTATGGGGCAGTAGATTAGGAAAGAAAATGTCTAAAAAGTCGAGGAGGAGAGGAGGAAAATGAAAAACAGGTTGGGAAACACTGCTTTAGGGAAATAGATAAGCAGGTGTTCTGTGACAGTTATATTAATATATGTTAAAGGATTAAGACAAACCAGCATAGACCATTCATAGACTTCAGAGCTGGAAGAACCTGAGAGGTCATATAAAAGTTGCATGCCAGGTATGTTAGCCTGCATGCTTACATGTACATACATACACACACGTACATATAACCACACACTTTTATTGGATCGCCGCAACAAAGTAAATGTCATTCCTTTTTCTTTATGAGAAAACAAGCTTAGGATTTGGATGACTTGTTACAGTCAGAGCTGTTAAATAGAAGAAGTGGGATTTAAACTCAAGTTTTTGTGACTCCAGAACCACCCATTCATCATGTTGTCTCCCAGCCGCCAGTCCAGTTGTGTCCAAACCTCTTTGTGCATAAGTATTTCACCTTGTGGCTTTTTAAAAATGCAAATTCCCAGCCTCCACTCCAGAAATGTGGATTCAGTGTTTGGGATTGGACCAAAGGATCTGTGTTTTAACAACCACCCTGGGTGATTTCCCCGCTTTGGTGATCCAGGGACCATTTTGAGAACAAGTGCTCTAGTCTAATTTCCCATCAATCCCAATGTCTTCATGGGGTTGTACCCAAAGGACTCAAATTCCCAAGCAAACGTGCCATCTCCAGTTCCAGATAGGTGACTATCCAGTTTTGGAAGGAAATTCTTTGTTGGAAAAAGCAAAAGTTTATGAGATAGCACCTGGCACTGTAGACCCGCTTTCATTTTGAGAAAGTCCTGACAATTTTGCTTTGCTTTTTTTTTTTTTATATGAGCTTTCTTCAATGCTATTCTGATCCTCCTTAAAAACCAGGCTGAAGGCATTTATTTTCAAGTTAATATTAAACTTTTAAACACCGTGAAAAAAAGTTTAAAAGCCACAATTCACCCTGAATGCCACCAATCTAACAATAATTCTCATGTTCTGTTGCATTACTATACTATTAATTAATTAATGATCTCCCTGTTAATTACTTAGATTGTTCAGGTTCACAAAATTTAGAAAATTCATCTAAGAGACAGGATTGAACTTTGAAATTCCATCTGGAAATCTGAAAATTATCCTGAGACTAAACTGTAAATCACAGTTCTTTTAAAGGCACATCTCATCCTTTTTCAAAACCAAAAACTGCCTCAGAATCTGAATATTTTCTTTTGTTCCAAATTAAGGAGTATAATGGATGTGAAAATGTGTACATTGAAATGTTTCTTTGGAATCATCTTTTCTTGTGACTTTGTTGTTTCCCGTATCACTTCAACCTCACCAAAAGATAAATTTATTTAATTTACTTACGTATTTGCTGTTCTAAAAATAAGTTGAATAATCAAAACGTTTCTTTGCAAGTATTATCTGGATCATTTAATGTACTTAATGTATCGTTACTGAAAAAGGTACACTTCATTCTTCTGGTTCTTGTGGAGGCAACATAAGGTAGAGGAAATAAAGTGGGTTTTGGTTTAAGGAAGAATTGGTGTTCTCATTCCAATTCCATGACTTTCTAGTTGTATGACCTTTGGCCATGACTTCCTCTCTCTTATTCTCACTTTCCTAATCTTTAAGATGTGCACAGGCCTCCAAGGTTATGAAAATGATATGAGATAAAATGTCCTGGTAGAGTGCTAAGCACAACTGTTTTTCTATTAATGTTAGTTCTGTTTCACTCTCTTTAGAGCAAATTTGTGAGTTCTGGTCCTGCTGTAATATTTAATATCATTTTCATTTTCATAAAAGGTACATTTTGGGGGAGGATTTACTATATGTGAGACAAAAAATTCTGTAAAAAGAGTGAAACATCTTTTTAAAAACATTTGCTGAGAAAACTAAGGACACAATGACTCTAGCTCTTTATCATGTTTTGCTCTCTGTGACTAAAATTAACCATTTGTTAGTTCATCAAACATTTGTGAACACTTACTATGTACCCAGCACTATGTAGATGTAGGTGACAAGGTCCCTGATTTAATAGACATCATATATGAAAAAGACAGTAAGCACATGAAACAAGGTAATTACAGATTATGATAAATGCTTAAACAGTAAGACTATAAATAATGTCAGTGAAGTTAACATGGTGAAAAGAATATGCTACTTACGAGTTTAAATTTTGTGACAAAATATTAGGAAAATCTCTTGAACTCTGAAGTCTCAATTAAGATTGTGAAATTAAATTGTGTGTCAGAAAACAGGGGATTTAAGGAAAATAAATGGGAGCACAGTTAAAGATTGCCCAGGTCTGAAATGTTTTACAATTGATCCAGGAGATATAATTTACATTTCTTTGATTATAATGTCAACGTTTTCATAATTCTTTTGCTTAACTTCTAAGAAGTTATAATTTTATTTTTTTTTGAAATCATTTCCTTTAATAACAATTAGTATGGGCACCTATTTTGTTAGAAAATTGTGTCCAAAAAAATTCTTTCTCAATGGTTTCCCTGAATTTTAAAAATTTTATTGCAAATTGACAATTTATAATTGTGTATATATATGCGGTACAAAGTGATGCTATGATTTACGAATACAATGTGGAATAATTAAATCAAGCTAATTAACATATCCATCACCTCAAATACTTGTTGTGGTGAGGACATTTGAAATTTTAGCAATTTTGAAATGTACAATAAGCTATCATTAACCATATTCACCATCCTGTGCAATTGATTTCAAACACAACTTATGTGTCCTTTCTGAGGCTTTGTACCCTTAGATCATCATCTCCTCCTTCCTCACAACCTCAGCCTCTGGTAACCCCACCATTTTATTCTCTTCTTCTGTGAGTTGAAGTATTTCAGATTCCTTATGTAAGAACACTTTTAAGGCTTAATAGTGTTCAATTGTGTATATAAACATTATTTTCTTTATCCATTCATCTGTTAATGGACACTTAGGTGATTCCATAACTTAGCTCTTGTGAATAGTGCTGCATTGAACATGGGCGTGCAGACATCTCTTGGACTGATTTTAATCTTTTGGATAAATACTCAGAAGTGAGATTGATTGCTGTATCATATGGTAGTTTTATTTTTAATTTTTTTGAGGAACCCATGCTGTTTTCCATAATGGCTGTACCAATATACATGCCCACCAACAGTGCACAAGGGTTCCCTTTTCTCCACATCCTTGATAAGTCAAAACACTTATCTTTTGACTTTGTGATAATGGCCATCCTAACAGATGTGAGGTGATATCCTTGTGGTTTTGGTTTACATTTCCCTCATGATAGTGATATTGAGCATCTGTTGGCCATCTGTATGTCTTTTCTGGAAAACTGTCTATTCAGGTTTTTTTGCCCATTTTAATTGGATTATCTGGGGGTTTTATGGTTTTTTCTTTTTCTTTTTTTTTTTTTGCTATTGAGTTGTACGAGTTCCAGATATATTTGAGATATTAACCTCTTATCAGATATATGTTTTGCAAATATTCTCTCCTATTCTATAGATTGCCTTTTAATTTTGTTGGTAGTTTCCTTTGCTCTGCAAAAGCTTTTTAGTTTATCGTAGTCTTCCTTCTTTATTTTTGTTTTTGGTGCCTATGCTTTTGGTGCCATATCCAAAAAATCATTGCCAAAACTAATTTCAAGGAGCTTTCTCCCTCTGTTTTCTTCTAGGACTTTTACAGTATTAAGTCTTACATTTAAATCTTTAATCCATTTTGAATTAATTTTTATAAGTGGTATAAGATAAGGGTCCAGTTTTGTTTTTGTTTTGAATGTAGATATCTAGTTTCCCCAACACCATTTATTGAAGAAAGTATCCTTTCCTCATTTTGTATTCTTTGCACCCTTGTCAAATGTTAGTTGATCATAAATGCATAGATTTATTTAGATTACTTTTTGTCATGGTTTAAAATCTAAAATTAGTCATCTTAGGTGGTAAACCTCATAATTTGAATTCGTAACCTTTTGAGTGTCAGGTTCTATCACAAGGCCATCACCTAGCCTGATTCTGGCTGCTACAAAAGAATACTTCCTCTCTTTGTTGTTTCTTTGTGGGGATGAATAAATATTAATATCAATCTCTGGATAAGACTTCCCTGTCTGGGTGTTCCAGTGTTTTTAGTACAGGGAGCTGGCCACTATAGGTGGAGAATGGTTAGGAGAATTCTCACAAATAATTACTT
>RJWJ010023590.1:0-25664 GCA_004363605.1 Indri indri | reverse complement strand
AATGCAAATTCTCTACAGATGCAAATCTACCCTGCAAAAGACAGCTTTGCAGGGCTACTTCTGTTTGCTGGCTTTCTGAACAGCCATCTCAAAATATGTCAAGGAAAGCTATTTAGGGGCGAAATATTTTTATTTCCTTCATTCCCACTACTGGAACTGGAGCACTGTCAGTTTCTATAATAGCATCTTGTTATGTGACATTAAAGTAATTAGAATCATTCTATAGAAATCTTTTTACATTCAGAATGTTCTAGATCTTCACTGTTAGAGTTGTAGGATTTTCTTGTACACAATTAGTTGATGGCTTCCAGTCGTGCACATCACCTGCGCTTTTTCTAAGTTGACAGTCTGTGATTATTTGTCTTCAGAGCAGAATTGCTAAAAGGGTTAGTCTAAATATAAAAGGTTATATGTGGGCCAAGTATGGGGTTGGGTAGGGATGTCAGATCTGGCTGAAAGCTGGTTTCTACTGTGTAACTTCCAAAAGTAGCGTCTCAATGTGAGCATTTCCACATTTTTTATACTCCCTAAGAGTCATGGTCTTTGATGTCTGTAAATCAATAAGAAGTTGGAACAGAAAAGTAGGTAAGAAGTTATTGATACTTCTCTTTGGACGATGACTTGTCATTTTCACCCAAAGCCAAGATTTTCAGACCACTCATGCTTTGTTAAACCTGACCGTTTGGCTTTCTCATTTTGAGTCCTATGCAAACTGCTCAAGAGTGACTCTAATGAAAGCTTGGGTGACCCTCAAATTAGAAAATCTCTCCCAGATAATTGAGAAGTGGCCTTGACTGTTCCAGGCCATGTGTGGGAGTACAAAAGTAGTGACTAAAATAGGCCAGATTGTCCTGGCACTTTCCACACAGGGGCGTTATAAGACTGCAATTTATGTGATATTTGATTGCCACAGAAAGAAATACCCATTTTAAGCACTTTCAGCCTAATGTCCTGGAAAATTGCTTAAAAGATTTTTATATTCTATTAGAAACATTTCCATAGTGGTGAAATGCCACTCATTTCTTTTTCTGAGCAGCAAATCTTGAGTAGCAACGGGGGGAATGCCTTGCCACAGCCACCATTTGTCTTGTGGACCTGACGTATGTACTCATCTAGAAAAAAGAAATCGCTAAATGCATACCCCAATACCTTTTAGGTAACCACAGGTTTTCATTTTGTGCTGAATTATTAGTCATTTTTCTTTTATGTTTTTAGAGTATGATTCAAAGACCAATTTACTTCCAAAGAAAATTGCTATTAAATTACATCTGTTAAGTTTTTATATTAAAACATTTCCTAACAAGAGATGACTGTCACTCTGAGCGACTATGCCTCTGTGAATGCCTCACAAATCGACATAATTTATTGTCTAGCTCTGTCTGAGCAGAATGGGAGTGCTGCTGAATTAATCTTGGGCCACACTTAGGTGTCTCCAAGGTCCCAAATGTTTTACTTCTTTTGTTCTTATCTTTGCTTTTATTTTGGGTTACCAACACAGCAGAGACAAGAATTCTCAGCATCTTCAGAGAAATTTTGAGTTGGAGCTAGAAGAAACCATTTAAATTTGAAATCATAAGAAACCCAAAACTAATGTTAACGCTACATAAACAGGACACAATTAATAAGGGGACCAACAAACAGTTAATTTCTAAGGTGGTTCTTAGCTATAAAGCAGTTCAAATGACCTTCTTATAATCCCTGGGCAAAATTCTCCTGTGATGTGCTGGAAAATACCAACATGTGAGGGAAGTAAGAATGATTGTGAGTTGAATTTTGTTGTTTTATATCCAGATCATGAATATCTAAAGAAATCAAATCATTTTGAGTTGAGAGGCCATGCTGCTTAGGAGACACCGAGTTTTTCACAAGCTTCTATGATTTGATTTTACATAGCAGTTGCCAGGCCTAGAAGCACTCTCACTAAAACTCATTATCTTCAGTCAATCTGGCCAAACATCAAGTTGTTAGATAAACAACCTGTGGGGCCATCTAAACATTTGACAACATAGGGAAATATAATTTTTTTTTTTTTCTGCTAGCCCTGAGTAGTTACGTAGGTGGCAGAAGCTGAGATTCCCTCATTCCTCATTAGCTTCATGGAGGCTGAGACTGGGAGCAAAGCTGATTTGATACAGATCAGCTCTGGCCTGGGGAGAGATTCCCCGAATTCAGCTTGAGCCCTTTCAAAAGCCAAAAGGATATCGAGGCTGTCTTGGGGTGTGGGGCCCGGTTCCCAGTGGACCATGGGATCCAGGTTAAGTCCAGGATCTTCAGGGGATCAGTGGCAAGACACTGATTTGGGTGGATAAAAATAAATTATGAGGCTCACCATAGCATTTATTCTAAGGTGCTTGCTTCTGGGGAGAATTTCCAGAGAAAAGGAAAGGCTAAATAAATTGAGCGTTTGTCCCTGGCTTCATTCCATCAAATAGCTGATTTCTCACTTTCAGTTTCCTTTTCCTAGTGAGGAAGACTAGACTAGGTGGTTGTTTTATGACATTTGCAATTCTGATCTTTAATTCTAATTCCTTTTCAGTTCCCTTCCTTTCCAGAGAAAAAAGTATTTGAATGCCTTTCAGTAGAAAAACTTTTCTCTCCCTGTATGATTCTTCTGCTGATTTCCTTTGTAATGAAAGAGCTAATATTTACTGCGCATTATCTCTGTATCAGCCTGTCTTCCAGGTCATTGCCTACATTAGTGCTTTCAGTCCTCCCAACAATCCTGCAGGTGGAGGCTATCCTTATCTTCATTCTTCCGATGAGAAAGCTGAAACCAAGAGAGGTTAGGCTGCCAGTGAGCCGTGGATGGAGCCAGATGTGAACCCAAGAAGTCACTTTGAAGCTTGAGTCCCTTAACCACAACCAACAACCTTTGGCTTCTTCCTCTGGTTTATGAAGGCAGCTTTTTGCCTAGTTCTTGGATCTAGCATTGTCTTTTTTCTCTTGAATGGCAAACCTCCCCCTACCTATCTGCCTACCTCTCCCCACATCCTCACCTACCTCCCTCCTCCCCTTACCTCTACTCTACTTTTATCTGTTTCCCTCCAAGAAGCAGCAGAGCCCAGGCCAGAAGTGTGTGTTGGTGGCCGCTGTAGTCTCAGAGTGGCTCCCCAAAGTTGTCAAACCTCAGAGATATTTGTTCTCTTGAAAATGTCTTTAACTGGCTATCAGAAGGCATAACAGAACTCAGGAACAGAAGGGTGTGAAAGGGCTCCTTTTCCCACCTTTCCTTTTCTTAGGTGTCTCCTGCTCAGCCCATCACACATCCTACTGGTCCTCCAGTCTACGTGGCTTTACAATGCCCAAAGCTCCCGTAAACCTCTGGACTAGCCTGTCACAGCACGTCCATATAGGTTTCCAGTTGTTCACGTGGCTTAGCAGCTTGATAGCAGGCGACATCTTTCTTTGTCTTTAATTCTCCTGTGCCTGACACAATGTCTGGCATCTAGTACATGTTCAGTAAGGGGTTTGCTAAAAGAATGACTGAAATGTTCTTTCTCCATATCCTGCTATCCAAATCTCTCCCATCCTTAAAGACCCCACTCAAACCTCAACTCTTCTGTGAGCTGCCCCATAGTCTACTCTAGCTGTCATTACTCTTTTCTGCCTTATCTTCCCATGGTACCTAGTACACCAAATCCAGCACTCAATACAGGCTGCCTTAGAGTCATTGTTTCTGTGACAGTCTTTCCTATCCTCCTAAAAAATCACTGGAGGAAAAGGACTCTGCATGTTTTCCATTTTGTCCTCCACAGGACCTCAACAACATCAAAAATCCTCAAGTAATACTCAAAAAAAAAATAATGTCATCATTGTTTGACAAAAACACACGCATGGAGAGTGTCATCCTCCAATCACATAATCTTAAATGAAAAAAAGCAGATCGAATTTGGAGGTCAGGCATGCTGGCTCATGCCTGTAATACCAGCACTTTGGGATGCCTACGCAGGAGGATTGTTTGGGGCCAGGAGTTTGAGACCAGCCTGGGCAACTTAGGGAGACCCTGTCTTTAAAAAAAGTTTAAACATTAGCCAGGTGTGGTGGCATGCACCTGTAGTCCCAGCTACTAGGGAGGCTGAGGCAGGAGGATGACTTGAGCCAAGGAGTTTGAGGTTACAGTGAGCTATGATCCCACCACTACATTCCTAGCCCGGGTGACAGAGTGAGACTCTGTCGCAAAAAAAAAAAAAAAAGAAAAAAGAAAAAAAATCTAATTTGGAAACAGTAGGCAAAATGCATTCCTCAGAGCATGTGAAATTGCTTGTAAGATATGAACAATGGACAAGTTGATTTTTTGTACTAAACTATTGGATTGTGTGTTTGTACAGATTACAGTGAAAATGGAGCCAAGCCCCAGATGGCTAGATTCAAAGAAGACTTCCTCTTACTCTCAGAAATTTATCTCATGGAACCAGTGGCTGGTCGTCAGAGTATAGGACCCTAGTTATATAACATCATTTTTTTCCTAATTGTATTAAATATTTCATTTGAAACATTTTGAAAGATACAGAAAAGCATAAAAAAGAAATCATTATGATTCTGTTTCCTAGAGGTCCACGGTTACATTTCGATGTTTCCTTATGGTGTTTTTTCCATAGATGTATTGGGACCATACAGATACACATATTGTTTTTTTCATTTACTATTATATTTTTTACTATTACTTCCAAACATCATAAATATTTTCAATAATCTGATTTTTTAATTTTTATTTATTTTTTTGTAGAGACAAGGTCTTGCTATGTTGTCCAGGCTGTTCTTGAACACTTGGTGTCAAGCAATCCTCCTGCCTCAGCTCCTGAGTAGCTGAGATTACAGGCTGAGCCACCGTGCCCAGCTGATAATATGATTTTTAACATTGCAAAAAATTCCTGATCGTATACCAAGATTTGTCTAATTCCCTGTTGTTAGATATTTGTCCTTGCATTTTTTTTTTTTGGCACTGATATTTGATTATTTCCTTAGGATACTCTCCTAGAGACAAAATTACTGAGTCACAGGGTGAGACCATTTTCAAAGCACTTAATGTGTACTATCCAATCTCAGCTCCTAGCACCAGGCCTATTACATGATAGATACTGAATAAATAATTGTTAGATGAATGAATGAGTTCTCCCCAGAAAGGTTGGTCCAATTTATACTCCCACCAGGAGTATGGGAGAAGAACCTTGTTTTGCTCAGCCCACATCATGATAGCAGTAATGATTGAAACAGGATTTTGGTTTCTGTGATTCTGGCAATGAAATAATCTATTTGCTTTAAACCAAAATGGAAGTAAAAAGTTGAATCCTCCCTAAATGACATATGGTTTTGCTTTAATAGACTGCTGCTTTTAAACACACTGGGACAAAAATGGAATGGAGGAAGGGTTCTGATTATTTTAGGACTAAATCATGAAGTTCCATGATTCTTTCTTTGCATCTCCCTCTATTGGGTCTTGTCCCTAGAAGCCAATCTGTTATGGCCACTTGGCTATTTGGGGTTGCCCAACACTCCCACTAAGCTTGAGATCTGCAGAGGCGACCCTTTAGATACCATCTAGGCCTTTCCTGTGATGTCAAATTCTGGTGGTGGTGGTGGGATTACCAGGAAACTTTGTTCCCTTGTCTGAAATGCAGAAATTTAGCAGAGACAAACTCAAGAGTTAAGTTTGTCTTAACTCTATTCTGTGAACTGTAGGTGAAGGAAGAAACTAATATTGTTTCACCTTTTATTATGTGCCAAGCCCCTTCCCAATTTACTGTATTCCTCGACCTTTCATACAGGTATTATTTCCATTTTGCAGATGGGGGAGTTGATGCTCAGATAGGTTGGGTAACTTATTCAAGATCACACAGCTGGTAAATGCCAGAGTCCTGGAGATTCTGGTCATCTGATTCCAAGTTTAACTCTTCACCATCCTGGAATGCTGCCCTGGGAGAGGGTGGTGTGGGTAGAATTTCTATGTGTGTGTGTTGGGGGAGGAGGGTGCAGTGGGTGGTGGTGGAGGGGGAAGGATGGAGAGATGGGGTGGTGTGAGGATTGTGGCCTTGTATTCAGGCAGACTATGGGGCAGATTTGAGCCTGAGAAGTTGACCCGAAGGTTCTCTGGCTCTAGGTTTGAGGTTCTTGGAGTCAGTACAGTGGGACTGAATACTCCCAAGTCTGAGGAATTTGGTTGAAATTTCTGGGGCTCGAAGGCCTATGGGAGGAGCAGAAAGTGGGGGCCATGAGTAGAGGCTGGGAGTCTCTGAATCAGTTCTTAGGGTCCCCAGTTCTTAGAGTTTGCATCTGAAGGTTCTGGGATCCAAGGCTTCCAACTGTGGGGTCCAGCTCTTAAGTTCTAGAGTCTGAGGAGCCAGGTTCAAGAGTCCCTGTAAAACTTGAATCTGAAGGGCTTGTTTTAGGAAGTCTCTGGGTCTGCGGGGCTCAAATTGAGGGTCCCATCCTGAAGGCCCTTTTTCTGAGTCTCAAGGTCTTCAGGCCTGGAAGGCTCGGGTAGGAAGAGGTCCAGTTCTAAGGGTTTCAAGTGTGACAGTCCCAGTTTCTTAGGGCCTGATCTGAAAAGCCCAGTTCTGAGAGGCTTGGTTTGGAAATCTCCGCCTGAAGTTTCCTGTATCCCAAGGCTCAGGACAAGGTGTCCTCGGTTCCGAGGATCCCTGGTGGTGATGGCTTAGGGTGGCGTGTTCCCGGGTCCAAGGCCCGGTGCTAAGAGCACCAGGTCTGCGGTGCAGCTGCAAGGATACAGTAAGCGCGGGCCCAGGGTAGCGGCAGGGCGGAAGGTAAGGACAGGTGGCCGGTATTGACAGACACGGGACCAACTTCAAACAGTCGGCGCTAGGACCCCACGGGAGACGGCGGCGCCTAGGGCAGCCCGGGTTGACAGCGGAGGCGGGGCCAGCCGGCGCTAGGACCCCGCGGGGCCGGCGGTGGCGGCGGCGCTTGGGGCGGCGCGTGTTGACAGCGGCTGCGGTGGAGCCGGGCGGGCGGCGGGAGTCTGCGCCTCCGGTTCCTGCCCCGCGACCCAGGCGGCGGCGGCCGGGCGTCCCGGGATGGCCTTCATGGAGAAGCCGCCAGCCGGCAAGGTGCTGCTGGACGACACGGTGCCGCTGACAGCAGCCATCGAGGCGAGCCAGAGCCTGCAGTCCCACACGGTGCGCGGCCCTCCAGTCGGGCGGGCGGTACGGGGCGGCCCCGGGCCGCGAGAGGGCTGCGGGCTGCGGGCTGCGGGCTGCGGGGCGCGGGCCGGGCAGGGTCGTCGGACCGGGACCGGGGCAGCGGGTGGGCGGCCCAGGCCGGGAGGGCTCTGGCGCGGAAGCGGGTCTGGGTCAGGGCCCCCGGGGCCCAGGCGAACGCGGAGGCCCTCCGGAGGGGCCAAGGGTGGCAACCACAGCCCCCAGAGCCGACGGCGGAAGGGGCTCTGCGGTGCCCTGGAAAGCGACTCCGAGTTGGGGGAGGTGTTGGATTCCCGGGCTCACCTTGGGCCGGGGGAGTGGTAAAGAGACCGCTCAGGACCCTCTCATCCACTTCTGCCCGCCGCCAGCCTTCTTTTTGGGGCCATAGAGTTTCCTCCTTGCAGCTGAAGGTCTGAGCGATGGGAGGGTGTGCCAAGCCAAATGGAAGTACGACTTTAGAGCCCACTTGTTGGGACAGTAGAGTGAATGGCTGGGGTCTGCAGCCCCATTTCCAGGTCAGCCTCTTGGCCTTGGCAGGGGTAGGGGAAAGAATGGTGAGGGAGGCAATCAGGGGTCCTCCTGAGGCAGGTGTATGAATGTGCTCCTTCCCGTTTCTAACCTGCTCTTTAGTGGGCAGTGGTAGCGTTCATTGGAGTTTAAAATCCACTGGAGTAGCATAAAGGAGTAATAGGTCCTCATATTAAACGCAGGCAGAGTTCATTTCTGTTGCATACACTGCCTTTTATGAGGCTTTAAAACCATGGTTGTTTTCATTTGCCTGTGCCTTTTTTTGAAAGGCACACCACGCATTATAATTTACAAGCAATAAACCCAGGAACCAGCAAAAAACCTGGAGCTGCCAGCCGGTGGGACTTTTTGGGGAAGTAATGAATGGAGAGAGAGATTCCTTAAGTTGTAATGTTTCGTTGGGCCACCGAATCAGATTCAGGCTCAGAGGCTTGTTTGTTTACCATTACAGTGTGTTTGGGGTTCATCATCTGGAGGCTAAAGCCCCACAATAGCCTTCTGTGTTTCTCTTTTTGTTCAAGCTCTTCTGGTAACTTCAAAGGGACTTTTCATTCTGTTTTATTAAAGTGGGACTTTTTTGAACCTCAGTTTCCTCTTCCACCAGCTACGCTTTGTAGGGCTTGGATTGTTCAAAGCATTCATTTCCAGTTAAGAAAATTATTATCTTTTTAAAAAGTGTAATTTATTTCATCGTGTGTATCTTTAATCCGATTATATAGACATGTGAGTAGGCACATATAGGACAGAATTTATTAAACTTGCTATAATTTGTGCCTAAGGGAGTATGAGTTAAGGGTTGAAATTTAGGATAGGGAGTCAAGAGTGACTCTGCTACTAGATTTTTAAATTTTTAATTATTATGGGTACAAATGGTTTTATATCTTTATGGGGTACATGTGATATTTTGATACAGGCATACAATGTGAATTAATCAAATCAGGATAATTGGGGTATCCATCACCTCAGGCATTTATCATTTCTTCGTGTTAGGAACATTCCAGTTTCTACTCTTTTAGTTATTTTAAAGTATGCCCTAACTCTGCTATTAGATTTTTGACTTGACTGTTGGCAAGTAATTCTTACAACCTTTTGGGGAACAGAGTTGAGTCTATTAGGTTTATTTTGTACTAAAAGTAAAGAGATAGATCCTTATAAATGCTCACAGACCATTTTCTCCAGGAAGCATTCCATGATTTCCACTGCCCCAGGCCATGTGCCTACCCCACATGAATCTTTTTTATCTCCCCACCTTAATGTTGATCAGTTTATTGTGTAATTACTTTACTTTTTCTCTCCACTAGGCTGTGAGAGGAGGGACACTTCTTGTTCACTTTTGGGTTCCAATCCCTGGCATTTGATAGGATTTCATATGCATCTATTGAGTGAATAAATAAATTGTAATCTTACGGTGTCTCCTTTTCTGTTTGTATAAAATAGTAATTGTGAAAACTGGAACAATAACTTTGAGGTCAGTGCTTGAGCTAGATGGTGAAAGATGTAATAGGATTCCATTTTTATTGCAGAGCTTTTCTTTAAAACAAAATAATTTAGGGTAGAAAAATGGCAGTTCTTATAAGGATGACTGAACACAAAGACAGTGACTCACAGGAGACCCATAGAGGCAGATGTGGTGGATTAAAAAAAAAAATGTAACATTGTCTTGTGTAATTTTTTAACCGTTCTATGTTCCTCTCATTTTAGCTGTAGAGTTTGAGGCTGAGAAATGTTACATCAGCCCTGAACTTCATTGAGAAAAATCATATGGTGATGCAAACTTTTTGGACTGTTAGTGTCTTATGAGTAAGTCTTTTTAAAACAGGAACCGTTGGAAATTATTTTGGAAAGAAGTAGTTGTTAAGAGTGGTATGTAAAAGAGAAAGGCATTATTTTCTATTGGGAAGATTGAGATGGCTTTCCAGCTTGTAAGCTGAAGGGAGATAGTGTCCCCAAAAGTCAGAGATCTACCCTCCCTTTGAAATGCCGTATCTCTAGGAAGTTGTTCCTTGGCTATAGACAGGGTGGGAGTATATAGTAGACAACCTTTGGGTTCGTAGACGCAAGACCTTAATACAGGCTTAGGCAGAAACTTGTTAGTCATGTGACATTGGCTGGGCAAGTCACTTAAACCTTTTTGATGTTTAGTTTGGTCATCTGTAAATGGGAGTAATAAATGCCTGTCCTGACTGCCTCCCAAGGTTGTTGCAAAGATCAAATGAACTAATCTTTATGAACTATTTGTAGAGCACATTCCTTCGTTATTCTGACATTTGTGCAAAGGGTTAAACACATTAAAGTATATTATTGCAGATAAGCTCATTTCTGTTCATAGTTCCTTTCATTTATCAAGGTTGTTTAGCCTTGGGAAACAGAATTTATAGCAGAAAATGATTTAAGTTTTATGAACTTGGTAGGGAAAAATTCTGTGGATTGGAAAATACAGATGCCAGAAGGATGAAGAAAACATAAGGTCACCACCAGAAAGACATGTTTGGATGAACCACTCACTGCCGTGTTGGTAGTTGATTCAGTGCCTGGCTGTGGTTTGAATGATTTTATTTTCATTTTTATGGCGCACAATGAATTTAGCTTTGGGAGACAGACTAGGCCTCTGCTGCAAGGATATGAAGCTTCCATAAAATCAGAAAGGCTGGTATTTAGGGGGAGGATATTTTCAAGTTGGGGGTCAGAGGAAAGGGGAATTTTCCAAACAAAAGGAATTCTGGTAAGAAGCCACATAGGTGAATCGTGAGAAAATTTGGGAGGACTAAGAGAAGACCAGGGAATGTAAGTTCTTGGCTCCATGATAGGGTAAACTTTTAAAGTCACTAGACTAAGAAAAAAAAAAAATGCTTACCTAGCTGAAATAGAAACCAGAGGAAACTGACAGTTTTGGAAAGGGTTGTTATCAAATGTGCATATTTTTGCTGGTTGGTGTGCTGTTTGTGACAGCTTTTTTTTTTTCCTGTAGAGACAGGGTCTCATTACGTTGCCCAGGGTGGGTGGTCTCGAACTCCTGGCGTCAAGAGATATTCCTGTCCTGGCCTCCCAAAGGCTGGGATTACAGGTGTGAGCCACCGTGCCCTGCCTTGGGATAGCTTTTCATCTCAGTTTTCTCTTTTTAAAATAACCTTCTGTGGGGTTTATCTGAATCAGGGCTCATTTATCCTCCACTTGGTGCATTTTGTTCTTAAGAAACAACAGATAATTTTAGTGATATTTGAGGCATAACAGAGAATATTTTAAAAACTCTGTGGAAAAGATAATGTTACATGTTAAAATCTTTACTGAAAATGAATCTCGTCTTGAACTTTTGATTTTTGGAAACTACATTCCTGCATGGTTTATTTATTCAACTATGCTCATTAATTCTGCAAAAACATATTGTGTGCCTACTATGTTCCAGGCATGTGGAACATGCTGGAGATGGAGTAATGAACTAGACAGCTCCTGCTTTCATAGAGCTTTTGTTTTGTCAGATTCTTTGGTCTTCTGCTTTCCAAGGTGTATACAAGTCAACCAGGATCTTTACCTGTCACAACACAGATGGTTTCAGTGGCTTGGTTTATTGAGCTTCAGCTTCTTAATCAGTGACCTTTTTTATAGAATTTTAAACTGTATTTATGTATCACCAGAGTACCTATTCAAATGTGATGCCAAATTAGGAGCCATCATTGACTTCAGATCCTAAAATTTTAAGGTGATTCCATACTCAATATCAGAATCCATCTGGACTTCCTTTTGGGATGCTATTTGGAAGTTTCTTTAGAATTCCAAGTT
This sequence comes from Indri indri, assembly GCA_004363605.1. NCBI lineage: Eukaryota > Metazoa > Chordata > Mammalia > Primates > Indriidae > Indri > Indri indri. The sequence continues at coordinate 14,205 of RJWJ010023590.1, read as the reverse complement.
ATACTAAATACTTTAATAAATTCTTTAAAGACGTTTGCATAGACAAATGCAGACCGTACGAAAGTTAGCTTGTAGCACTTCCACACGTTATAATAAGACAATAATATTTTCTGGGACTCTAATCACTTGTTTTCTGGGTGGTTATGTAGTTTCCCCCACTTGTCCTGAAAACCTGAGATGCATGCAGTCAGAAAACCCTGAGATGGAAGCCTTTAGAGACTGGTAATTAGTTCATTTAGGGATTGTAAGTAGTACCTTCCTGGTGAAGAAGGTGATTTTCTTGCAGCCTAATTTAGGGGCTGGTGATACTCAGTCCTCATATATCACCTCTTTTGAGGATTATCCCACAAGAAAGGTTTCTTCTAATAGGAATAAAAATCCAAGTACTTGGCTGTAATTAGTAGGAGGAAATGTGAGATTCTGGGGCTGAAGTTTTTTTTTTAATGTGAAAAGAGAGACAAGATAGTTACCTGCTTTGCTTCCCTGTGGAATAACAGAAATAGCCACCCATGTGTACATAGCTTCCATGTGAATTGTCATCTTGACATTGTTCAAAATATAGATTGCTGATTGAGGGTTTAAATGGGTTCATTCAGAGCAAGTAAAATAAACCCTCTGTTCTTCACTTCAGGGCAGGCAGTGGTTCCTTTACAAGCTGCTAGAGGCTTTGGGGCAGCTTCATAGGAAATGAAGCTCCTTTATGTTCCAACTTTTGGCATCCTGAGAAAGGGGGAGCTGGACCTCAACATTGTTTTAGAACTCATAAGTGCTTAAATGTTTGAGGGTGTGGGGGGGCAGTAATAGACTTTTTCTATTGTTTTTTCCCTTAACCTGGAAGTCATTCCTTTTTTTTTTTTTTTTTTTGATACAGAGTCTCGCTCTGTTGCCTGGGCTAGAGTGCTGTGGCATCAGCCTAGCTCACAGCAACCTCAAACTCCTGGGCTCAAGCAATCCTCCTGTCTCAGCCTCCTGAGTACCTGAGACTACAGGCATGCGCCACCATGCCCGGCTAATTTTTTCTGTTTTTAATTGAGACAGGGTCTCCCTATTGCTCAAGCTAATCTCAAACTCCTGACCTTGAGCGATCCACCCACCTCAGCCTTCCAGAGTGCTAGGATTACAGGCGTGAGCCACGGCGCTGGGCCCTGTGAGTGGCCATTTTTAGCTAAAGTTTAAGATGTTAAGTGTTCCCACTTGCATACTAAAAGAGTACACTTGAAAGCAAAAGGGAAATCCATCATCATTGTTGTCTTCAAATAATCAAGTAGTCATTTTTTGGTGGCTAAGAGAGCACTCTCCTATTTATTAATATAATTTCTTGTTAGTTTGGGAAATCTGTTGCAGAGTAACAGGAATCTTCCCGGAAAGTGTTGTTTTGTTTGTTTGTTTGTTTGTTTTGAGACAAGGTCTTGCTCTGTTGCTCAGGCTACAATGCCTGAGTGCAATGGCGTCATCATAGCTCACTGTAACCTCAAATGCCTGAGCTCAAGTGATCCTCCTGCCTCAGCCCTCAAAGTAGTTGGGACTACAGGCGTGTGTCACCATCCCTGGCTTATTTTTCTATTTTTTGCGGAGATGGGGTCTTGCTATGTTGCTCAGGCTGGTCTGGAACTCCTGGCTTTAAGCAGTCTTCCTGCCGCAGCCTCCCAAAGTGCTCACCAGAAGCCACCATGCCCAGGCAGAGTTTTTTGGTTTTGTTTTTTTTTTTTGGTAACAGCCTTACATAATTCATGTATCATACAACTTACCCATTTAAAGCATATAATTCAATGGCTTTTAATATATTTATAGAATTGTATATCCATCCACATAATTCATCTTAGAACATTTTCATTACCCTAAAAAAGAAGGCTTATACCCCTTAGGTCACCCTGTTTTATAATATGGCAATATACTAAACTTAGAATATATTCTTTTTGTTTTAATCTACAAGGCTACTAAACTACTTTAATATAAATAGCTCTTTACCAAGATTCAAGAAACAACTGAGTTATTCCATTGTTATTGGGACTGTTTCAGAATATATTCTAAGCACAAGTTCTTTAGCTCTTTGGGCCCAACTCCTTTAAGGATCTCATCAGAGGGTCTGCTTCTGTCTGCATAAATGCTCTTTGTAACCTCTCAGAACCTCACTGACCTGAAGCCCATCCTAGGCTGTGGATCTTAGGGTAAGAATCACTGTTGGAAAAATTTTAAAAACTGTAAATTTGGAGAATTAGTTATTTTTGTTGGTGAAATATGTGCATCTAAAAAATGCACGACAATACCATATATACTCTAAGAAAACCCCATATTTAGAACAATAGATGAACTATGTCCTGTTAGTGTGCTAATAAATTACTCTAGGTTGAGGCTTGCCTAATGCACTAAGGTATGTGTGCACAGATAGCTTATTAGTGGCACAGGGGAAGGGCAAAGGGCTCTGTGCTGGAAAACAGGGTGTTTGAGCACTAGCCACAGTTCCGCCTGCTGTCATAGCACCTAAGATTATAATATTTAAACAAAGCGGCCCGTGTTTCTTTGACACGGCTCATCAGAAACAGCTCATTTCTATTCATTAATTCAGTTGAGGCTTTTTTCAGTGGTGGGGGAAGAATGGAGTGTTTAGATTCATCCTGTATCTAAAAATGTCTAAAAACCACCTGTAGTGGTGAAAAGGGAAAGCACTATTGTTCATTCAGGGGCTTCCTTTTGAGCCTGTCCTCACCCAGGTGACAAGTGATTCCTGGGCAGGGACTCATTGCACTTTAGTCCTGCACATTTTCGTCTTTGCAGAAGCAGAGGAAAATGAAGCTGAACGTGGGCCTGCTCGCACCAGACCTCTAGTGTCAGGACATAGGTCTGGCCAGCACAACTGCACCCGCCCCGGTCTACCAGACCATAGGAAATGGCTGGGTAGCACACTGCCATGCTGGAGGGAACTCTGCCTGTGACCATGTAGATTGCCACATTCACCAGCAGCCTGGCACTCATTTGTTCCACAGAGTTCTTGGGCTCCGGCTCTTTGATGGGCACTGCAGTTGGCTCTAGCAATGCAGTGATGAGCAGTCCCTGCTCTAAGGGCCCTCAGGCTATTGAGGGTGGAGAGGTGGATATGTGTGTAGCAGCCACACCCCTGCCCCCTCCAACTCTGTACACGATAATGGACATGGGCTTCTTGTTCTGCCTCTGTTGATGTCTTTCTCTTTGAGGTTTGTTTTGTATTTGTACTCTCAATCCAGCCTCTGTTGTCTATGTATTGCTATTTCGATTCAGTTTCAAGATAGCACCATCCCAGAATGTAGATAATAAGCATGCAACAAGTATTTGTTGAATAAGTAAATTTGTTGAACAAATGCAGGTATTTGAGGTACAGCTCAAGAAACCCTTCCTGGCCGGGCGCAGTGGCTCACGCCTGTTATCCTAGCACTCTGGGAGGCCGAGGCGGGTGGATCGCTTGAGCTCAGGAGTTCAAGACCAGCCTGAGCAAGAGCAAGACCCCCGTCTCTACTAAAAATAGAAAGAAATTAGCCAAACAACTAAAAATAGAAAAAAAAAAAAATTAGCTGGGCATGGTGGTGCATGCCTGTAGTCCCAGCTACTCGAGAGGCTGAGGCAGGAGGATTGCTTGAGCCCAGGAGTTTGAGGTTGCTGTGAGCTAGGCTGACCCCATGGCACTCTAGCCCGGGCAAGAGAGTGAGACTCTGTCCCAAAAAAAAAAAAAAAAAAAAAAAAAAAGAAACCCTTCCTGTGAACTGCTATGTACTGTCATGTATGCCAAGCTGGATACTGGGGACTGCCTACCTCTTACCTGCCAAGCCAGATATAATTTTCCTCCCTCTGAAATTCCCATAGAGTATATCTGTCCCAAGGGTATAAACATTTTACACACCTATTGTTTCTTTTTTTTTTCTCAAGGAGAAGGAAAGAGGAGTTTATTAATTTGCTGGCAAATGAGGAGGTTAGCAGACTCCTGTCTCAAAGTACCAATGCACACTATTGTTTCTTACTACCTTGTTTTCTGTTTATAACCCCCTCTCCCACAGAAGTGGGAGTATATACAGTGAAACTGTATATAATCGTAAATAAATAAAAATTATGTATTTAAAAGTTTGTCTCATCGTCAGCTGTGACTACTTTGCTAATAAATGGCAAAAAAGATCAGTGACATTTTAAAGAGCAACTTCCCTCCCTTTTTTTCCTTTTTACACTGGAGTACCTTGTTTTGACAGCCATGCTCTGGGAAGTACAGCACAAGTCTCCTTACCAGGCCTGCCTGGCTGCAGAGCTGGCAGGGAGTGTTCAAAGGTGGCAGAAGAGACAAGTGGTCCTGGCCCATGAGCTCCCAGGGCCTGACCTGAAGGAGGTAGCCCCTAGCAAAGGCCCATTTCAGCTCTTCCCCTCCCAGTTCTTGTTCATCACTGGAGTGGTTCCAGCATCGGTACACACACATTTGACCTCTGGAGCATTAACACGCACTTATGAAGAGTCTTCTGGGTGCCAGGCACAATGCTGTGTATTAAGATAAAAAGGTGAATGAAGCAGGGAGCTTACATCCTGGCGAAAGGCGAAATAAAGTATTGAAAGGGTCCGTCTGCCTGGAAGAGTGAGGGCACATGGGAGTGGCTGATGAGATCCTTCCTGGGGCTTAGAGAACTAGGAGAGGTTAATAGAGAAGCCAAAATTTCAGAGAGAACATTCTAAATCAGCACCCCGTAAATAAATAAATAAATAAATAAATAAGAGACAGGGTCTCACTCTATCGCCCAGGCTGGAGTGCTGTGGGGCAATCATAGCTCACTGCAGCCCTGTACTCTTGGGCTCAAACGATCCTCCTGCCTCAGCCTCCTGAGTAGCTGGGACTACAGGTGTGTGCCATGCCTGGCTTTCCCCTGCCTTTTTAACTTGCAGACTCCTTTCATGATAATATTGAATGGTAAAAATTCTTTCTGGAAGTGATTTTAAATTTAAAAAAATGATTTAGAAGAGTATATTATTAAAAATTATGTTAATGTTCAGGATCTGAATTATACTGTTTTTAAAAAATGTCAGAGATGGTAAGAAATTGTGATAAGGTGAATATAACTTAAGGCACTGAGAAATAGCATCTTAAGATCTTCAGACAATTTGCATACTTACTGCCTTTTTTGTTTTATTTTGTTTTGTTTTAGAGACAGGGTCTAGCTCTCTTGCCCAGGCTGGAGTACAGTGATGCCATCATAGCTCATGGCAGCCTTGAACTCCTGGGCTCAAGACTTCCTCTCGCCTCAATCTCCAAAGTAGCTGGAACTACAGGCGCATGCCACCACACTCGGCTAATTTTCTAAATTTTTTGTGGAGATAGGATCTCGCTATGTTGCTCAGCCTGGTCTTGAACTCCTGAGCTCAAGCAATCCTCTGGCCTCACCATACCCATGCACTTACAATTTTTATGATGATTCTCATTTCTCATATTTCTCACTAATTTCTCACTAACATACATTTTGCCATTGGTGTTCCTCAAGACTGCATTTAGCCATTGGTTCATTATGGATGTAAATGAAACCATGTATGACTAAGAGCAGTATCAATTGAAATACTGTGTAATGAGTCAAAACTTGATAAACCAATGAGTTATGAACACACTTATGATTTCCACGACCTCTCCCGTGATTCCTGTGTGCACATTTGGAGGCTCCTAATCTATTCTGAGTTAAAGGGAGAAAATATTTAAATTATTATTTTATTGATAAGAGTTTTTAAAAAGTAGAAATAGAAACAGAAGCCTTATGGCCTTTAGCACACAATCCTGAGACACCTACTGGAGCCCCTAGCTCATCCCATTTCAAACTGTTGCTATAAGGGTCTCAGTTTACAAACTAAAGAATGATTTCCTATGTTCTTAGAGGCCAAGTGTGCATTTGCAGACTCTAAGAGTTCATTCGTTACTTTTCCGTAGTATCTGGGAGGAGAAAAAAAGAGTTCATTAGTTCATTCAGCAGATGCTGCTGTGAGGATGGCCCACGTTCCTGGCATGTTGTAGGCACTTGGGGTGCAGGTTTAAGCAAGACACACTTGGTCCCTGCTTTCCTTTGTTCATACATTGTTACAAAGGGATTTATTTCAGAAGATTCTGGTGTGAGGTAAAAGATGGAAAAGGGAGACCAGAGCCAACTGTGGGGCCTCTTGGATGCCAGGCTAAGGGATCTGAAAGCAGTGAGGGGACTTGAGTGGATGTGTGGCTCCTGAAACTGGTGTTTAGGGAATCAATTTGCCGTCAGTGTGCAAGGTGAAGTGAGAAGCGTGAAGGAAAGGAAGAGGCGTCGAGGGCGACAAAGGAGCAGCGGCTGGAAGAGCCACAGCTCAGTTCCATGGCAGCAGGGAGAGAAGGAAGGGAGGAACACAGTAGAGGAGGGGCCTGCCAGGGAGAGGTTGTCAGGGATAGAGGCACCGGAAATTACTAGAAAGAGTGTGAGGTCAACGAGGAGTAGCTGGTCTTCCCAGGAAGATGGTGAGTCTAACTTCAGTTTTAGACATTTTGATTAATACTGAAAAGGGAGTGTTACTTGTCATAACCGCTGACATTGTTTAAGCACTCACTGTGTGCCAGGCTAAGTGCTTTATGTTAATTTAGATAATATATAAATATATATTAGATAATATATAAATTGATAATATAAACCAGATAATATAGACTAGTTAATATAATTAGTTAATATAGATAATATAGTTAGATATTGTGTTAATTACCTAATTCATTCTCTCATCAACTTTGTTGAAGTATAGTTTACATACAATAAAATTCACTAATTTTAGGTATACAATTTGATAAATTCTGACAAATAAATATACCTATGTGACCTATGTAACATTTTCATCATGCCAAGTGTTTTCTTGATGTCCCTTTGCAGTCAGTGCCCTCACTCTGGTCTCTGGCAACTACCAATCTGCTTTCTGTTACTATCGTTTCATCTTTTCGAGAATGTCATTTATAACTGGAATCTTATAGGATGTGGTCTTTTTTTGTCTGACATCTTTCACTTAACATAAAGCTTTGAGATTCTTCCGTGATGTTGTAGTTTCTTTTTATTGCTGAGTAGTGTTCCACTGTATGGATATAACATAGTTTGTTATCCATTCACCAGCTGGTAGACATTTGGGTTGTTTCCAGGTTGGGGCTATTATGAATAGAGCTGTCATGAACATTTGGATAAAGTCTTTGTGTAGACATATATTTTCATTTCTCCTGAGTAAATATCTAGGAATGGACTTGCTGGGTGATAGGCTAAGTGTTCTAGATTTTCATTTGACCCTCATGACAATTCTGAATTGCATTTGTTATTATCCACATTTTTTAGTTGAAGAAAATGAGGCGCAGGGAGGATAAGTGACTTGCCCCAGGCCACAGGGCTGGGAGTGGCAGAATGAAGGTTTGCACAACACCAGTGAACTTTGAATGAAAGAGATGAGTTGGGAGCCATCCCTGAGCTGATCTGCTCTCAGGGCCCTCAGAGTGGCGAACCTGATTGATGGCTCCACGAAGCCTAGGCCTAGAAGAAGACGAGCTAGAGGTCCCCTGTGAACCGTAGAGCCAGACAGTGACTTGGGTGACCATTTTCTCAGTTCTCTCATCCTGGCTGCATAGGAGTGGAGTTAATTCATTACATACAGTAGAGGCCTTAGGGCAGCACAATCCAGTGGAAATATTATGTGAACCACATATGTAATTTTACATTTTCTAGTAACCATGTTAAAAAAGTAAAAAGAAACAGGTGAAATTAATTTAAATAATATAGTCTACTTAATATCTATCCAAAATATTATAATTTCAACATGTAATCAATATAAAACTATTAATATATTTTACATTCCTTTTGGCATACAAAATTTTTGAAATCTGGTATGTATTTTACAATTACAACACATCTCAGTTTGGACTACCTGCATTTCAGGTGCTCAGTACCTACATATGGCTTGGTTAATATAATAAATAGTAATATACAATAATATCCAAATGTATTGTTATAGAAAGAGATCCATGCTATATTAAGTGGGCAAAAAACAAGTCATAACATACTATGTTTAATATGCTTTCATTTTCATAAATATTCATGTTTATACTTGCAAATAGTCTGTAACTGCACTGCCCAGTACTATAGCCACGAGACTACTTTAATTTAATAGTATTAATAAAATACAAAATTCAGTCCCTTAGTCACACTAGCCACATTTCAAGAGCTCGGTAGTCCCACGTGCGTAGTGGCTGCCATATTGGATGTCAAGTCTTAGATCACTGCTCTCTTCAGACTGCTGAACTGGTTGAGAAAGACTGAACTAGAGGGTAGGACCTGCTAGCCCTGCAACCGTCGGGACTTTGTAATCACTGAGCCCCAGAACCTCTGTGATTTTTCAGAATAAAGCACAGGAAGGAAGTCTATTGATGTGTAACCATTGTCAGTACCTTGGGGAGTTTAAAAGGAACATGGTGTGGAAGCAAAACACCCTCTTTGAGGACCCTGTTCCATTTTTGTACAACTGAAATTAATTGCCATTCAAATTGCTGAGTGCCCCATAAACCTGATGTCCACTTGAGGCATGTCCATATAAAAAGGCTTATTTCTGCTTCTTCATATAACCTGCCTAATGTTCATGGTGGCGCTTGTTCAACATTGTGGAGAAGAAGAAGTTTTCTTATTTGTACATAACTTCTATGTGATGCCCAGATTACATTCACCTCCAGCAGTTTATGTCTGTGTAGTAGGAGGTGGGTTGCAAAACGCAAGGGTATTAAAGTTAGGCAACTCACCAGGTGGTGTCCTGAGAGCTCTATTGCTATATTAACTCATGTTGATTACCCAGGCCTACCTTCTTGTCCTTACCTCTCACATTCTCAGCTTCCTCCTGACCTGATAGACTGGTTCTGCCTGCCCAGTTGACCTCTGTTCATCAGAATGAGACCTTATGTGATGGAAAGTATCCTATGGCCCAAGGCCATAGAATGTAGGCATGGCTGTGCAGCTGGGTCACACAGGCCTGGGGCAGAGTCCGTTCTCATCACTTACTAGCTGTGTGCCCTTGTTAAGGCATCTGCCCTTTCTGAGCCTTGGGGTTCTTTCATAAAAGGGAGGTAGTGACACCTCCTCCAAACATTGTTGGGAGATGGAGTAAGCTGACAGCTAGCAGGCATAGAGTAAGTGCTCCTTAAGCACAGCAGTTACTATCTTCCACTTTGAGGAAACGTATGGCAGCATGACATGTGTACTACAGTCACGTATGTGTTTATGAAATTGGAGCTAGTGTCTCAGGATGACACAGTGACATTCTCAGGCTAGGTAGATTTACGTGTAGTCAACTCTCTGTTTTCCTTAGTGATGGTGACCATTATTAAAACCAGTCCCTACTCCTCTAGCGTGACTTCTCCCATAATTTCAAGCTCCTTTCCCACCAAATGTTTTACCAGCCCTGATACAAGTGGAAGAGTTCATTTACTTTACTTTCGTCTTCTGTTAGCCCAGTCTGCCCAGCATAGTAAAAGTGCTGATGAGTAGTAAAGTGCCAAAGGAAAAGGGTGATCAACTGCATGTATTATTGGTAACACACTGGGCTCTTACCTAAACTCAGATGATCTCAATCCTTATCTTACCACGCAGGATTGCTTATTTTAAAGTAGCATGTTTTCAATTACATGTGTAGCAAACTGAGAAACTTTTTAAAAAATTGTTTTTCCCGATTGTAAAATTAATTTATGTTTATTGAGGAGAAGCTGAAAAACAGAAAAAAAAAAAGTAGCCAAAAGTGGGCATAGAACCTGGAACAACAGAGGCTGGAGTAATGTTATTCTTTCTTAGAAACCAGAGACTGATAAAATTGTTTCTCATGTTCTAAGAGAATGGCTGCTTTTTGTTTTTCCCTTTGGTACTTTTAATAGTGCTGCTTCTGTCTCCTGTGCTTGCAGATTAAAACCCCGATATATTCACCTACAGATACTGTGTGTTTGATATTTTCTTAGCAGGGAAGAAAACTGACAGTTACAAAGCTGGCTGTTGTGCCGGCTGCTCTAAATTTAATATTCTCTATTAATAATTTAATATTCGCTATCTCATTTAATATTCACCATCGCCCTGTTGGAAAGGTGCGATTTTGCAGATGAATAAACTGAGGCTCAGAGAAGTCAGGTCACAAAGCTAGCAAGTGTTGGTTGGCTTTGAATCCAGATCTCTGTGAATGGAAGGCCTGTGCCCTCTCCCCTGGGGATTTGTGGCTGTGGCAAGGAGGGGGGATGGCACATTGTGACTGATCATTACATGGTGGCCAGCTCCGCCTTCAGGCCCCAGAAGGACTCCCAGGTGGCTGTCTGTGAGGCAATGCAAAAGGCCGGTAGGTAGAGAAGACACAGCCTCAGGAGGGAGCATTTGAGTCTTGAGCAGGGACTCAGTACAGTACTGGCTAAGGGCACGAGGGATGAGGAGTTGACTAACTCAGATACCAGAACCCCAATAAAAACCATTGTTTCCAACCTGATCGGAGTTTGTATGGTAAATTGTCTTTTCTAATGAGTTAAACATGTGGTGAGTGGTTCTCTGAGGTTATGTTTACTTCATCTATTTCTATAGTTTTAGGGCATCGTGAGGATTATTGAACAAGAGGTTATATTTCCTTTTTAATTACTATTTAATTGAGCCTCAGATTTTTGAGGGCTTTGTTGTTGTTTTACTTTAAGATGGAATTACTGGGTTTCCATTTTAGCAAATTATTCAGTTTACTTTGATGTCATTTAAGGGTTATTGTACTATAGAATGCTGTAGGAACTGGCTATTTAAAATGCCATATCCATTCTGTAGTTATGTCTGAGGTCAAAAGGATTTTGGAGTGTTTATTTGCAGTATTTCTCCGACCTGGAACATCAGCTGTCTTTGAAGGTGCTGTGGAGACCAGCTCTCCTGGCAAGGCAGGAGACCATCCCACAAGGAGAGCGTGGACTTCAAAAGGCCTGGAGAAGGAAGAAGCATGCATGATCATGGCCCCCCATCTCACTGCAGGGATCAAAGCGTGTATGTGATGTGTTTCTTGTGCTGTCTGTGAACACAGAGACTGGGGAATTTGTTTTGTACAGTTAAAGCACATGCTTTTATGATTTGGTCATTTAGATTTTTAAATGAAATTTATTTCACTTAGTTGGAAAGGAGATACATTTGGCTTCAGTCACCTGCAAAAATTTAGGTTAAGATAGTGGTGATTCTTCAGTTGCCTTTTAAAACCCTTAATGTTTTCATTTGTTTTCGGGCAGTGTTTGCTTATTATTGGGTTGCATGACAATTGAAATAAAACAAAGGCAGGTTCTATCACGAAAAATCTACAGATGAAAGAACAGTAAATAATGAATATTTAGCAGAGCTAGGAGTAATCATTAATTTTAAGTGAAATATTAAGGACTGTAAACAGCTAAGCAGGTGGCTAGTGAGCAGAGCAGAAGTCCTACAAGCTGAATCTGCCATGAGAATTTCCCCTAGAAACTTTGCTGTCCTTTAGGGTGATTCTCAAAACTGCCTGTGAGCTGCAGCTGTCGTGCTGTATAACACTGTGATTTTGAACACCGATTCTTATAAAGGGATGAAAAGGCTGAGCTTTAAGAGATCCCATGGAGATTTTCTTTAAAGTGCTATTTAACTTTACCTAGTTGTAGGTGCACAGGCTTCCTCCTTCCCAAAGGTGCCAGCAATCAGTCAACAAATACCCATCAATGAGTATTTGCTGTGCTTCTACCATTGGCCTGACATTTTGCTAGGTGCTGTTTGGAACACAAAGAAATGCGTAATTCTAGCCCTTGAAAAACTTAATCCAGTTGGAGAGGTCCCCCTCCCAAACATAGACAGACATGGGACAAAAATAGCAGTAACATGATTAAAAAGCTGAGCTTCTTAGATTTTACAATAGCAAAGCAAGGGGAGTAATTAAGGGGTGTTTAGAATACAAAGAGTCTAACTGGGTAGAGAAGGGTTTGAATAGAAAGAAAGGGCCAGGGCATTGTGGTCAGGTGGTAGAAAACCATGGTAGCTTGGCTAAGGAGTTTGGGTTTTTCCTATGGCCAGTGGGAGCCATGGAAGGTTCCAGAGCAGAGAAGTAGCATGGGGATGTCCAGCAAGGTCACTTATTTTCAGCATTCTTTTTAGGCCTTTCTATGAAGAGAAAGTGCCAGGAGAGAAGTGAATTTGGGAGTGAACCCAGAGGCATGTTGTGGCTGGTGGACACTGGAGGTAAACAGGCCTGCCTCCTGTCCCAGATGCCCCACTTTCTAGTCAAGGCATCTATTCTTCAGAGACTCATTGCCCTGTAAAATGAGAGCAATGGTTCTTCCTTGCTTCCCTTAAAGAGCATTGGTGGATGGTGTGAGTGGTACCTATGGAGCCACCACTACAGGGCCTACCCAAGAGGCTCAGGTAGGTACAAACTATGCCCAAGAAGACAGAAGAGCTGAGCCATTAAGAAGAGGCAGAGAGGTATGGGGTGAGGGGTGGAGGATACTATGAGCTTTGGTTGGTGGTTGGTTCATCCTTTTCCTTCCTCTCATGCAAACGTTTTTATTTTTGTGGTGTGGAGCTGCTTCCGATTTCTTTAGGAGGTTTTAGAACAGTGATCCTTGCTCCTGGCTGCATGCTGGTATCACCAGGGGAACTTCTAAGACCCACTAATGCCTGTGCCCCAGCCCAGACAAGTTAATTCAGAATCTCTAAGAGATAGGGCCCAAGCACAGGTATCTTTTCTTTTTAAGCTCTCTATGGGCTTCTAGAATGCAGCAGGGTTGAGACCTTCTGCTTTAGAGGTAGAGAGATGGGAACACTGACAGATATCTGCAAAACATCTCTGAACAGCTGCCCATATCTTTCTGTCCTTTGTGTCTCAGGGTAAGTCTGATAGCTGTGCCAAAGGGGGAGAGAGAATTACGTGGATTAGGCTGGTTTGAAGGTTTGCTTTAGCTCTTTAACACTTTTTTTTTTTTCAAACTAAGCTATGTTTGTAGTCTCACTAAAGTAATTTGAGGTCAGAGTCAAAATAAGTTTTCCTTCTTAGTTTTCCTAAAATTTCATTAAACCGAGGTACCTTTAAGTACCAGCTACTGTGCAGTGCAATCCTAAATACCCTTTCAGAAACTCAGGAAAACAAATTTCCAGTGGGGAATGCTGACTTGGAAAATGATCTGTGTTGGGAGCATTAATCAACAGTTGTAGAAATGATGTCCGCTACCCCGTGGTAAGAGTCCATAGGTCTACATCATTAGGAGTGAACCAGCTAAGTTCCACGGACTAGTGAGGACCCCCATCTTTCAGTGTTGCAGAAAGAGCCTGGCCTCAGGGCTTCCCCAGGTCCCTGGGGGTTGCCAGCCATGTCTGACTGGTTGAAGGGTCTTGGGAGTCAGCAGGACTCGGGTTCCAGTTTCCAGTCAGCTGCTTCCTAGCTGTGCGACCTTGAACAGCTCACTTAAGCTTGCTGAGCTGAGATCTACCCTCTAGGGTGGCTGTGAAGCTTGAACGAGAAGTGCTGGCTTAGGGGCTTAGCAAAGTTCCTTGCACATGGTCAGTGCTCATTTTATATTAATTCTCTCTTTTCTTCCTTCACTGAAGTCAGAAATCACATGGTCCTAGTGCATCTCCAGTTTGAAAAACTTCAGCACCAGACCACACTGACTTGCCTAAATGCCCTCATGCTAGGGCTTGCCACAGCAGCCTCCCTGGCGTGCCAAGATAGGGTGTATAATGTCAAGTTGAGGAGCAGGAGGGATAGGGCCCTTTCGGGAAGTGGCAGCAGATGGCAGGGTTTGGTGGCAGGCACAGATCCATCTGACTTAGGGCTGCCCTGCAGGGCTTTTAGCTCCGCCTTCTTCTATGTCTGATGGGCCTTGGTGGTTTATCTTCTCTTTTATACACGCTGTAGGTTCTGTTCCACATCAGAGAGGGTGGTAAAGATGGGAATGATTCACTGGAGGATTCTGCGCTTCTGACTCCAGCTTGGGAGGTAGAGGCCTGACTTCAAATGCTGGATTTCTATTGGTCTCTAGGGCTCTCTTCTCTTTGCTTTCATAAGAGCAACAGCCTGGTTGCAAGCAATAAACAGCTGTGCTACTTTTTTTTTAGTTTACAGCATTGGAAATTTGAGGTTAAAGTATTTCTTTTTGGTCAGGCTGGATGGTGGTATCAAGCAATCTAAAAAAAAATTCAAATGGTCCCACTGAAGTGGAATAGAAATATTTCT
>RJWJ010023589.1:0-25669 GCA_004363605.1 Indri indri | reverse complement strand
GCAAGAATCACAAGAGATTCAACAAGAAAAACTGCATGGCTCATTGTTTAAAGTGACCAGTGATTGGTTTTTTTTAACCTACTTAGATCTTCCAAAAGCCTCTCAAAAATATATTGTGTGCCTAAAATAATTTTCTGTTAGAGAACTTGCTCAAAGAACTGAACAAAAAGGAGGGAGGTGAGCAGTAACTTCTTTGGGTGAAGTTAAAGCAATGGGCTCTTCTAGGATTGTTGTTGGCTCAGCCCTTTTAAGCACTTTCTACTTGCCAGACATGGTTTCATTGGAGATATACTGGGTTTAAGAGTATGTGTTCCAGATGGAAAAATACAGAAATTAGTTTGAGAACTGTTATAATAGAGGAAATACTTGGAGGATAGTGGATGGCAATAGCACTTGAAAGCTAAGACCTTAAAACTGTTACCCATGTAAATGTACTAAGAGGTTGTTTTCAGCAGAAAGAACAGCATATTCAAAGGCTCAAAAGTAATAGTAATTGTGAGTTATTGAAGAACTGACAGAATGTCAGCATAGTTGGATGGAAAGTCAGGCAGAAAGTAGCTAAAAGTAAAGTTGGAAAGTAGGAAAGGCTCAAATTATAGAAGGCCTTTTAAGGACATGGAAAAGTTTTAAGCAGGGCACTGATATGTTCAGATCTGTGTTTTGTTTCATATTTTCATAAATGATCTGGAGTTGATAGGTAAAACAACAAGAAAACAATACTCCTAGGATGATGAGTTATAGTGTTAGAAACTCCACTCTGATGCCCAAAGGGATATTAATGTAAGCAGCCTCATGCAAAAGGAACCTAGACTGTTCTGAGCCAAATAGTTAGGGACTGTATTATAACCGATTTCATTCAATCACTATCTTACCAGATATTTATGAAGTGCTTACTGTGTGCCTGGCACACTTCCTTGGGCATAAAATGGTGACTAAAATCTGATCTTTGCCTTCAGGAAACTTAGAACTTCTTCCCAATAGATAAGGACTGAGAGTTGCGCCATTTATGAGTATGGCCTGGTTGGTTAATTTTTATATATGATTTATGCGCAGTAAAACCAGTTTACTTGATTAAGACTCAAGTTTATCTCCATAAAAGCAATAGCTGTCACCTATTTGGGGCATGATTTCTTAGTTCATTTGTTCTAATGTTCCAGTTGGCAAAACTAGGTCCTTCCTAAGTCAGGTCAGTGTCTGCCACTGTTGCAAACACTGTCACCTAACCTTTTTAATCTTGCCAAATATTTGGAAATGCTTGTCTTTATGCACAAAGAGAACTAAAGGAGGGAATATAGTCAATCAGCAGGAGCACCAAGTTCAACAGAAAACACAGCTTCAAGTATATCTCCTACTGATGATGGATCTGTTATTTCATTTTAGATGTCTCTGTTATTATCATCATCATTACTGTAGCAATAAAATGAATTTGCTGCTAATCCATATATAAATAATATGCCTGGAGAAACCTTTTCTGCACTTTGATTACAGTGTACTTTATTACCATGTTTATTGAAAACTTGTGTAATCATATTTTCCAGTTGGAATTTTCTGTTTTGTCTTTAAACAGATTTCAGAATCAAATGTCCTTTTCAAAAGATTTTTCTTCATCCTTTTAGAGCAATGTGTTATCAATCTGATTTTAAACATTTTGTTGATTCTTTAAATGGAAATATAGAATGTTAAAAATACATGGTATGTGACTAAATTTCCCCCAAAACTTTAAAATTAGAAAGTTCTGGGATCCCAAAAGTTCACACAATTAGATTTATAAGAAATATTTAAAACAAATGCAGCAGTAAATAGCAAATATTGAGATATCCACTAAAGAGTTTAGACTGAATAGAATTGTCAGAATTTAATCCAATGGATTTCGAATGTCAATTTTAACATATTTTATTGTAAAACTGCATTTGAAAATGAGGATAATGAACAGAAAGGTTGAAAGTACTGCATTTTCCAAAGGAGAAAATGCACTTGACTTTCAGGAATGGACCTAAGACTGTAACTGATGACATAAATCTCTGAAGAGGCCTCAAAGAATCATGACACTTCATCAGTTTTCTTCCTTGAGGTTTATTTCCTTGAGGATTCATGCTTTATTGCCAATTAAGCAGTAGATAGTGATTTGCTGGTAAGTTTAATTTTTGAGATTGGATATATTTCACATTTTTCCTTTTTTGCAGAACTCATCTAGACACCTCAGCGGAGTTGCGGTATTCAGTTGGGTCCCTAGTGGACAGCCAGTCTGATTACAGAACAACTAAAGTAATAAGAAGGCCAAGGAGAGGCCGCATGGGTGTGCGAAGAGATGAGCCAAAGGTTAATCTTCTAATTTCAACTTTTCTAGTTTTATTTAAATACATCATTCCATTTTGGATAGAATCCTAACACTGAGAGAATTCAAAATGCTAGCATTTTTATTAGTTTGAAGGATGGACTATGGCATTTTAAAAATTGTAACTAATATAAAGCCACTACTATGTGCCAGAAGTTGAATAAACATTTCCTATGTATTTATCCATATAACATTATTAAGTGGGTACTATTTTTATATTAATTTCAGACATAAAAACCTTGAGGCTCAGAAAGATTCAATGTTTAACATCACATAGCTAGCAAAGTGATGGAGTCAAAACTTGGGCTTATATTTGTGTGGTTTCAAATACTATGCCTTAATCATTATGCTATATTGCCAAGCACATGGACTTTTGAGTTGCTTGGGCACTTAAGCAATGTATTCATATTGTTAATTCAAATTAATTAAATATTTTAATTCAATTTGCTATTTTAAAAACACTTTGAGCAAAATATACATTCCATCAATAACTTAAAATTTGTAATCTATGCTTGTCGACTAAGTAATGTGTTAATGGTTGTATTTTATAGAGAAGTAATACAGTTCCATTGTACCCTAAGTATAGTTTTTTTTCTCCCCAACCACTTTTATTTACCCAAAATACTATATAACCCATTTGTCCTTATTTGTACAAAGGCACTTGACACCTTTTGGGTTTTAACTGGTACTAGTATGTCATGTATACATTAATCCCTCATAGTAGGCATTTAATATCCCTTGAATGCATGAATAAATAAATGAACAAATGAAGACCATATTAAGTTCATCTCAGTTCTTTTCTCATTTTTATGGAACAAATGATTTAGGGCTACTCGGTACTAAAACAAATTGTAACACAAATGCTAATGCAGGTATTCATTTTTAAGTCAATGCTCAAGGATATATCATGTGATCCTCCATATAAATCATTTTACATGATCACAGAAATGAAAACCAATTTTTTAAAAAGCAGAAAACTCTGGGACCTGTCTTTTATGCTCAACCCCTTCATTCCACCAGATCACAGCATAAAAAACACTAGTCTGTTGGTTACTCAAAATTGTCATTCAAATGGAGGATTTCTTATATTAATTTAAAAAACATAGCCATGTAAATTAGCATACCTAAGGCTTAAAAAAATTGATGAATTATTCAATTTACTACAGTAGTGGAGAGGAAATTACAGTCATACCTCATTTTATTGTGCTTTGCTTTATTGTGCTTCACCGATAATTGTGATTTTTACAAATCGAAGGTTAGTGACAAGTCCGCATCAAACAAGTCTGTGGGTGCCATTTTTCAACAGTATGTGCTCACTTTGTGTCTCTGTGTCACATTATAGCAATTCTCACAATGTTTCAAACTGTTTCTTCATTATTATATCTGTTATGGTGATCTGTGATCAGTGATCTTTGATGTTCCTATTGTAATCATTTGGGGGCACAATGAACTGCACTCATATATGATGGTGAACTTAATCCGTAAATGCTGTGTATGTCGTTGCTGCTCCACTGATAGCCATTTCCCTTCTCTCTCCCTTTCCTTCAACCTCCCTATTCCCTGAGACACAACACTATTGAAATTAGGTCAATTAATAACCTTACAGTGGCCTCTAAGTGTTCAAGTGAAAAGAAGAGTTGTATGTCTCTCACTTTAAATCAAAAGCCAGAAATGATTCAGCTTAGTAAAGGAAGGTATGTTGAAAGCTGAGAGAGGCCAAAAGCTAGGGCTCTGCCATCAGTTAGCCGAGTTGTGAATGCAATGGAAAAGTTCTTGGAGGAAATTAAAAGTGCTACTCCAGTGAACACACAAATGATAAGAAAGCAAAACGGCTTTATTGCTGATATGGAGAATGTTTCAGTGGTCTGGATAGAAGATCAAACCAGCCACAACATTCCCTTAAGCCAAAGCTGAATCCAAAGCAAGGCTCTAACACTCTTCAATTCTGTCAAAGGTTGAGAGAGGAGAGGAAGCTGCAGAAGAAAAGTTTGAAGCTAGCAGAGGTTGGTTCATGAGGTTTAACAAAAGAAGGTGTCTCCGTAACATTAAAATGCAAGGTGAAGCAGCAAATGCTTATGTAGAAGCTGCAACCAGTTATCAGAAGATCTAGCTAATTGATGAAGGTGACTACACTAAATAACAGATTTTCAATGTAGACAAAACAGCTTTATATTGGGAAGAAGATACCATCTAGGACTTTTACACCTAGACAGGAGACCATGCCTGGCTTCAAAGCTCCAAAGGACAGTCTAACTCTCTTGTTAGGGGCTAATGCAGCTGGTGACTTTAAGTTGAATCCAATACTATTTACTATTCTGAAAATCCTAGCACCCTTAACAATTATGCTA
Source organism: Indri indri (assembly GCA_004363605.1). NCBI lineage: Eukaryota > Metazoa > Chordata > Mammalia > Primates > Indriidae > Indri > Indri indri. The sequence goes on along the minus strand of RJWJ010023589.1, from coordinate 20,986 downwards.
AATTTACACTGCCTGTGTTTTGTAAATGGAATAGCAAAGCTTAGATGAAAGCACATTTGTTTACAGCATGGCTTACTGAATATTTAAAACTCGTTGTTGAGACTTAATGCTCAGAAAAAGATTCCTTTCAAAATATTACTGCTCATTGACAATGCACTTGGTAACCAAAGAGCTCTGATGGAAATGGGAAATATACTAGGAGATTAATGTTTACATGCCTGATAACACAACATCCATTCTGTAGCCCATGGATCAAGGAGTAGTTTTGACTTTCAAGTCTTATTATTTTTGTAATGCTATAATGACATAGATAGCGATTCCTTTAATGGATCTGGACAAAGTCAATTGAAAACCTTCTGGAAAGGATGAGCAAAGAAAGTGGTTTTTTGAGATGGAATCTACTCCTGATGAAGATGCTGTGAATATTGTTGAAACGACAAAAAGGATTTAGAATATTACATAAACTTAGTTGATAAAGCAGTGGCAGGTTTTGAGAGGATTGACTCCAATTTTGAATGAATACTGTGAGTAAAATGCTATCAAATGGCATTGCATATTACAGACAAATCTTTCATGAAAGAAAGAATCAATCAGTGCAGCACACTTCACAGTTGTCTTATTTTAAAAAATTCTCACAGTCACCACAACCTTCATCAACCACCACCCTTATCAGCTTGCATCCATCAATGTCAAGGCAAGATCCTCCACCAGCAAAAAGAACAAACTCACTGAATACTCAGAGGTCCCTTGACACTTTTTTTTTTTTAACAATGAAGTATGTTTTCATTAAGGTACGTTTATTATTTTAGACATAATGCTATTGCACACTTAATAGACTGCCATATAGTATAAACATAACTTTTATATGCCTTGGGAAACCAATAAACTCATGTGACTCAGTTTATTGCAATATTCATTATGTTGTAGCAGTCTAGAACCAAACCTGTAATATCTCTGAGGTATGCTTGTAAATCACTTTGCAATATTTTTAATAATATTTCTTTATAATCTATGTAAATGAATACTGGGAAGATAATTTTTATGTATTTTCTTGTGTGATAATATTTGTGGTCTGAGCTCATAATAATAAAAATATCAGTAAGACTAGTATAAGAAATGTGAATGCTTAAGTACAAGTGAAGAGAGATTGTTATATTTGGAAAAAAGTGTTGCAAATGTAGATGCTTTAAAGTAATTGTTACCTTGAAATGTGACCAAACTATAAATCACATGGAAGTTTATCATCTTTATTTCTATTAAAATATTGGTATTTATGTTGACAATTAATACCTGACATTACTTAAGATACCAAAGAACTATTTTATTGAACCAATAAATTTAAATGTTAATAACTGGTTCTACTTTTGCAAGGTCATCTAGGAAAGCATGCATGTTGGTTTTGTTGTTGTCTTTAAGATTAGTGTTTTGAAAATGAACAATATGATAAATAGTCCACATTGTGCTTTTACCATTCAGGTGAAATCACTTGGGGATCATGAGTGGAATAGAACTCAACAAATTGGAGTACTAAGCAGCCACCCTTTTGAAAGTGACACCGAAATGTCTGATATTGATGACGATGACAGAGAGACAATTTTTAGTTCAATGGATCTTCTCTCTCCAAGTGGTCATTCTGATGCCCAGACTCTAGCCATGATGCTTCAGGAACAACTGGATGCCATCAACAAAGAAATCAGGTGACTTCAATTGGTACTGATGGTTTCAAGGGATTAGAAGACTTTGATATTGTACTAAAAATATAATTATCAGATCAGAAGCATTAGTATTACCTGGGAACTTGTTAGACCTGCAGAATCTCAGCCCTCACCACATACCCACTGAATCAAAAGGTGCATTTTCACAAGATTCCCAGGATATCTGTATATCTCCTGTATAAAATTAGGACAGCCTTTGCAAGGAACATACATGAAGCATATACAGACTAATAACATTAGGAGCAATAGAAAAGAATGAATTAAGAATACATTTTTCTGCAACGAAGCTTAAAAAGCTCTTAAACTTAAAATTTACTATTTAAAGAGAAAGAATGCAATAAGGTACATTCTTCAATACATTTCATATGGCAATAAAGGTGCCAAATAGCATGCAAAATAATGCACATTCAGCTCCCTTAAAAGTATTTAAACACTAGAGTGAAATTAATTTAATGTTCTTTTTGTCCATTTTAAGGACATTATATCAGGGACAGTGTATTTCATTGAACACCTATGGAATGTGTCTTAGTCTCCTTGGGCTGCTATAACAAAACACTATAGACTGGTGGCTTAAACACAAAATTGATTATTCACAGTTTTGTAGGCTGGCAAGTTTAAGATCAAGGTTACAGCAGGGTTTTTTCTGGTGAAGCCTCTCTTCCTGGCTCCAGGGAAAGTGAGGGACATTAATTCCATGAGATTAAGGCTCCATTCTTATCACCTCATTTAGCCTCAGTTATCTCCTAAAATTCCTACCTCCAAATATAGTCACACTGGGAGTTAGGGCTTCAACATATGAATTGAAGAGAAGGGGTATAATTCAGTTTATAGCAGAGCATATGTGAAAGCAAGATAGGGTGATAAGCAAGATAACCTAAGTATTATTCTGTCAGTAATACTTAGGTTAAAAAAAAAAGTTAATGCTTTTAACTTTTAAAAACTAAAGGTACTACTACTATTCTTAATAATAAAAGTTAAATTTATATAGTAATATAATGCATGAAAAATGCAGATTGTTAATCTTAACGCTTTTGGTTGGTTAATTGTATTTGTTACCAGCCTCCGAGAGGAGGTATTTTCAGGCTCTTGGTACTCTTGGGAGAAAAGAATTTCAGGATGCAACACATAAGCCAAAAGGAATCAGCTTTTATTGAGAGCAAAAGTGAAAGTTCACTCTCTCAAGAGAGAGGGAGTGGGCAGGCTAGTAAAGAGCAGCTGCACCAGAAGGAAGTGGTTTTGGTCTTAGGAAGTTTCACTAATTGAAGGGAAGAATATTCAAAGCTAAGGGGTTGGTTTTTACTAAGAATTTGGGCAGTAATTCCAAGAATTGGGTTCTCTCCCCATTTTCATACTTTATATATTAATAGTTATTTCAGAACTGACATGATGATTTCAAGGGTGGAAAATTTCAAAACCACAATGCAAATGATACTTTAATTAGCCAAAGTTCATGTAAGGTGACCTAGATAGCTGACAAGCTGGTTGAAGCTGGTTCTTGTCTTTGGCTATCAGCCCCTGTTAGTTAGACTTTAACACCTGCACCCACTTTGCAAGCCCCTGCATCTGGCTCCTAGCATAGTAGCCTAGTTAGCTTCTGCTGAGGCTCGTTTATTTCAGTACCTGCATTCACTCTGCAAGCCCCTGCACCCAGTCTCAGCCCCATCTCCTAGTCTCCTCCTGTAACCTATTCACTGGTACCTAAAACTTGCTTTTTAAGTTTGGCTGCCACAAAATTTTAAACTGAGACCCAATTCTTACATGGATTTCTTTTCATGATTAATTAATGTTCTTATATCAGTGAAGATAAACTTTTCACACATTAGTATTGAAGTTTTTGGCAAATCAGACTGATTAATAAAAATCCTCTGCCATTTGGGGGAAACGTGTGCAAATTTTCTAAGTAAGCAAAGAGGACCAAATTGATTTGCATTCTTTAAACGTCAAAGGCTTAATACATCTGCAAGATATAATTTAATATTATAGCCTAACAAGTCTCTTTATTATATTTTCATTTCAAAGGCAATAAAACGTGGGTGATGCATTTGATGAATTATTTTATACTTGATATGAAAAAATGTACTATCACCATATATTATCCTGGTAATGGATGGTTTCCATTATACAATTGAAATTGTACAAATTGACATTTCAAATAGTGAGAAATGTTGGCATCATGATTATTTCAACATTAATTTAATATATAGTTTCTCGAATCTCAATGACGTCCAGTTTTTCTGTCATTATCTTGACTAACCCCAGTGAAGAACCCACTGTGTCAGGTGGATTTGGTTTTTTCTAGTATCAGGGAACTATTCTTAACTTGTTTTTTCAACTAATGAACAGGACTTTTTGATTTTGAACAATGCCTTTACCTGGCTCTATCTAAATCTGTTGGACTCCTTCTAATATGATTCAAATCTACCTAATTTTCTACTCTTATCATCCTACTATACATTAAAATAGTTACTCACCTGGATGACAACAACAGTTTCTATCTGGTTTCTTTGTAGTGTTTGATCTCTCAATATGATCCAACCTAACACTGCACCAAGAGCAGACTTTTGTAATGACAAATGTGCTTATGTATTCTCCCTTTTTCAAACCCTTCAATTTCTCTTATGATAAAGACCAAAATTCTTAATAGAGTCTATAATGTCCCACCTATCTCACTATTCTGTCACCATTCACCTCTCCTACACTTTGACCGATTACACATGACTTCCAGTTCTTTGAACATTCCTTGCTCTTTCCCTTGTTGTTGCTCTTACTTTCTTCTGGAACATTCTTCCCCATTCCACACGCTGCTAACATTTCACCCATTTTACCCTTACTCACCAGGAACAGCTCCACCATCACTTCCCACAGCGAAGTTGTACTGTCCTTCTGGTCTTTACCGTCACTAGATTGTAACTTACATAAAAGTAAGAAATGTGTGTGGTTTTGCTCACTTTTATTTCTAGGTCTTAGCACTTCCTTGATATGTAGACAATGCTCCATAGATATTTGATTGCTATACATAGAAAAAATAAAGTGGAATGTGAATTCTAACAGAATAACACATTCTGATGCTGTTCAGCTAATGGTTGAATTCACTGAATAGGTTTGAAATCAAGTCTATATTCCTATGATATTTATTTTCACCAAAGATATGAACACACCCTCCATAACAATCAGTTTCTCTTCAGAAACTCTTAGCTCTCTTACATTAGGGTAGTAATTCCCAGTAACAATCTTAACCTAGATTAATTAAGAATGTAGGTTAATATAGTAGCTGATTTCTGAAATTTTGAAAATAAATAAAATTTGATTCCATAGCAACATTCAAAAGAAATAAACACCTTAATATAAGCCATGGCAATCTGCTAACACCAACCAAAATTTATCTCTGGTTAAGATTTTTATTCTTTCACAAACTAATTTAACCACTAAAAAAATGCATCTCTTCTGGCTTATTCATAGCTCACTCCTTCCCTTAAAGGGAGGAATCAAATTATCTCAGATTCATTTACCACAACAATGTTCACTGAACTATCCTTTATAGGATAGATCAAAGGATTTTCATTTATTCTTCCAATAAACCTAACTTCTAGGCAACGTTTAATTTCCTGTTAGATTAAACTTCAATATCTACCTCTTACCTAACTTGTTCCTCTATGTTTGGCTCTCTTTTACAATTAGTACAGTACCTGTAGTTAATAACTAAAGTATTTGTGTACAACAGAACTATGTTGTCTCTGACCAGAAGATTTTTCTGGAGGAGCCATTTTTTCCACCAAGTATTTTAAAAGTAAAAAAAAAAAAAGAAAGAAAAAAAAGCCTTTTTTTTTTTAGGGGAAGGTAGTTTTTCCTTTCAAATGTGTTTTAAGCATTAATGATGTTGTGCTATGTTATTGATTGAGCCTTCCTTTGGGATGCTGACCTTGGGATAAAGTTAAAATGCATCCGTGAAAATAAAGAATCTTTATTCTTCGTGTAAGTGAAAGATTATAATTAAATGTGAATGTGCCACATGATGTTTTAGCCAAAATGAATCTTTGTGAACACATATTGGATTATATTTTAAGTGCATACTTTGTATTTTTTTAATTGAGTCCATTAGAAACACAGCTATCATTTATTCCAAGGACCTAAAAGGAGACTAGCAAAACACTTTTTATCTGGCCGGTGAATACATGCTACTTAAAAACTGATAGAGTTACAGAGTAAAGACAGTAAAGACACAGCAGTGGGTTAATTACCAAAAAGCTGGTGAACGTATAGGTGAGAAAATGTAGCTCAACTTCCCATAGCAAACAAAGACCAAACAACTATCTCCTATTGCATATGTAGCAAATAAATGACATTAAATATAGTAAATATGGAAAAAAAAAAAACTTTGAAGTGACCATAAACTTCAAATACCATAGGAGATCACAATACATCTACCTAAAAACAAAATAGCTCAGAAGTTTATGACTCCCTTATCAAACAAGCTATACCGATACACAGTTTCATTATAACAACATACAAAATGTATACAGATTCAACTTAAATAGGATCTTTATGCAACCTAGTTAAAACTCTTTATTCTTTGTGCCTTTGTAATAATTGTTTTAAATATTCACAAAGCTACATTCTTATTTAAAGGAAAAGGATAACAGCTAGTGCTTTGCCTTCTCAAAAGCATCTATATCAACAGTTTTGTTTTAAAATTGTTTCATTGTCTGTCATCTTTCTAGGTAGCTATAGCTCCACGGTATTAAGTTGTCTGACACTTATTTAAAGGAGGCTTAGCTAAGTATATATTAATGTTAAAAAAGACTCAGAGTTTTATTTGGCTACAGGAAAAGTGTGAATGACAATTTATCGAGGATCCTGTCATTTAAACATTTTCATTAGGTGGGAGGGAAGATTCAGTGATTTTGTTGAGGTCTGGGTTTCTAAATGTCTCTTTTATTGGTACCTGAGTTCAAATGTAAGATTAGCACCAGCAGCAGAAATTAACTAGACTGCAAGGTTTTAAAAGACTTTTAGCAAATGGCAGTATAAGAAGAGGGTCAGGCTAAAAGTGGGCAGGAATTACATATCCTTTGTGAAAAATAATTTTCTAAATTGCAACCAGAAAAATCCCTAGAATTTGCTGAAAATTATACTGTCTAGAGAAGAAAAAAAGATGAAAATATTGACATAAAATGTTCACAGATTAATTTTCATTGATTTATGTCAATTTTAATTACCATTACAACAGTATATAATGGATCCATATTAAATTAAATATAATGGATGAAAATTAAACTGTATATTTCAGGCTGATTCAGGAAGAAAAAGAATCTACAGAGTTGCGTGCTGAGGAAATTGAGAATAGAGTGGCTAGTGTGAGCTTGGAAGGCCTGAATTTGGCGAGGGTCCACCCAGGTACTTCCATCACTGCCTCTGTTACAGCTTCATCACTGGCCAGTTCATCTCCCCCCAGTGGACACTCAACGCCAAAGCTCACCCCGCGAAGCCCTGCCCGGGAAATGGATCGGATGGGAGTCATGACGCTGGTATGGTGATGTGTCCAGAGAATGTTTGCCCTGTTAAGGTTAATGATACATTAGCTAAACTCGCTGGATGTTTGTTCTAGTCTAAGTACTTTCTGTGCATTGCATTGTTTCTTTCTTTCTTTCTTTTTCACAACCCTGTGGGTTAGATATAATCATGAATCCAATTAGGAGATAAGGAAATGGTAGCCCATACAGGTGTTGTAACTTTCTCAAGGTCTCATAGTAAGTCAATGGATGAGCAGGGAATCTAACTATTACATTAGAAATTTGATTCAAATATTGAGAAAATAAACTTGAACTGTGTGGGGCTTTTTTTCACATAATAAATAACAAAATTATGTATTATCATTGCTTCAGTACACCGACATAAATTTATAATTTTACAATATTATATATAATTTTCATAAGAGCCATAAAAAGCAACAGCAGCTAATTTCTAATTTTGTTTTAGACTTTATGTCAACATTTTCACATTTATTCTTTAATTCTTTACTTCATTTACCTTTATATTTGAGATTAAAAGTTGGAAGCCTAAATTAGGAAGTCCCCTGAACACAACTGAGAGAAAATCAAAGTGCCTCATACAAAAATAATATAATAAAACCTCTGGAAAATATGGTTGGGATGACTACTGAATGCCACAGTGTTTATTCATTTAATTCTCACAACAAAACTGAAGGTAGGAAAGGGCATTATCTCAACGGAGAATGGAGGTTTGAGAGTTTGAATAGAGTGCCCATGTTCAACACAGCTAATAAGTGGAGCTGGATTTTTCCTCAAATTTTCCTAACTCAAAAGCATGTACTGTCTTTTTTTTTCTGTCATTACCTGGAAATATGTTGAAATGACAGCAATGATGAAAACTAAAATATTCTGAACTGTTTATGGAGGTAAAATTCTATGTTTTTGTAGTGAATATACATTGTGTATTTACAATTATGGGACTTTCAAGCAGTTAAGCTTATATAAAAGAAAAATGGCAAAATTTTTTAAAAAAGAAATAGGTTAAGCCATTGAGTCCACTGTTGTGTGCTCATTTCCAACACTTCATGTTAAAAATATTTTTAAAATAGACAGAACAACGTCCAATTACAACAATGACCAGCTAATCAGAAGTGATCCCACCCGGATACAACACAAACTTTTAGCCAATGTATTAACATGTACTAACCAAATATACTGAGCTACATTGTGATCTGCTTATTTTAGAAGTGTAGGAACCATCTACCTGATTTTATTAACTAAAAATGTCATCGCCTCTGGCTCAGTTTCTGGATATATATAGTATATGCTACACAATATTGATGACCAACTTATTACCAAACTATAGTAAGAACCTTGGACCACAGAAAACAATTTAGTCAAATTCAAAGCAGATACTTTATTTCTGTACTGCTTTTATTTCTTATATTTTTACAACATAGTATTTTGCCCTTCTAAGTATTTTTATAGACATTAGCGTCATAGCCTTTGATAGTACTATTATTTTATAATAATAAAATAATATAATTATTTAAATGTGATTTTTTTTTGTGTGAAAAAGATGCCAGTGCTTTCATGAATTTTCTTGAGCAGAAATAAATCAATGGCAAATGAACGTTAATATTATTACACTATAATTAGAGTAATGAAAAATATTTAGAGAATTTTTGAAGGGTAAAAAAATATTTAAATTGTTCAATATCTAAGAAAAGCAAGAAAAGAAATCCAGGATGTCTTTATCACCTAATATAACTGTGTCACCAAATTCATTATTTCTGAAGTGAAATGGGTAGATTTTCTTTTACCTATAGAAAATACTGAAGGAAAAATAATTTTGTTGAATATACTTTATATTTGATATTCAGAGGAAGATTTAAATTTTTAGGAACAGAAAATTAGAGATCGAAAAGACATTGTATTAGTTGAATTATTTAATAACCCACAAACGTCGTTTTTTTGTCCTGATATAAAGCCTACTTGTTGTATTTACTTTTGCCTCACAACAAATCCATATGCATAAATAACATGCTATTAACAGCAATATCTAATTATTAATAGAATATTGAATGGGGTAACATCAACACTTTCCCTATTGACAAAACTATAAAGCATAATGGAATGGCTTAATGAAAATTATTTTACTTATATAAGAAAAATGAACAAAGATATTAAGTGAATTAGATTAATCTGGAATCATAAAAAAATCAATTATTTTGAAAAATTCTGTAAAAGAGCCATTGATGAGAAAGCAGCAGCCCCAGAAACATGCTATGCTGAGGCAAGAGCTTTTGCCATTTGTGGGAGTCGGGAAGGATGTTAAGATAGCATGAAGTTTGAGATCTCTCAGCAACAGCCTATTTGCCCAAAGAGGGCTGAAGGCTCTGTATGGATGGGGCAAAGGGGAGAGTTTACAAACTCCACATATGTGTATTGGATCTTCATTCCCATCTACATTTTCTTGGGAGGATATAGTCCCATATTTATTTCTGTCTAACTCGGGCTTCTGGCTATGCTCGCTCACTCCATTTGCGCTTTCTATTCCCCAAGTCCATGTCTCATAGCCAATGTGTATACACGTGGCCCCATCAAGGAGACATACCACTGAGGGGTTCCCTCTCTAAAGTAACTACTGGGAGGAGTACTTCTATTATGATTAAAAGATATTTGTTTAGAAAAGGATTGAGTAAGGGAAAATATTGATGGCCAAGTTGTAGATACTATTTAAACTTGTAACATGGTCCAATGATAATCATTAACTAGTTCTGTTTTATGTTGTTTTTGTTACTGCCAATCACAGCCAAGTGATCTAAGGAAACATCGGAGAAAGGTACTGTAAATAACTTTTACATGAATACTGGTTGAATATTGTTTTATTTTACTAACACTTTAAAATAATATTCCCTCTAATTGAAGTATTTTATTAACATAAAAAAAATATTGAGATTATGTTAATGTTATTAAATTGTCTAAATAGGATCAAAAGAATAAATACTTAAAAAATAAAATTATTTATGCTTTCTAGGGCAATGATTTGATTATGAGAACTAAGTATCCTGATTTTCCACTGAATATTTAAGCCACAGGTGGTAGAAGTAGATATTTTAATATAAATACTTATATTTATTAATACAAATCACAAATATTATAATATTTAGTATAACTCTATACTATACTGTATACGTTGTTCTATAAATAGAACAATGCTGATTGTTTTTAAATGTTTGCTTTATTATTATTATTATTATTATTATTATTATTATCATTTAGATATGGTGAGGCCAACAAATCAGGAGACAACTGTCTAAGAAAAGATACTTTCTTACTCACAGTTCCCTGGAGGAGGGGCACTCCATGCGTCAGGAAAGCACCAGGGTCAGTCAGGAGCAGAATGAACAAGGAGAAAGCATGGGCAGAAGCCTTATGAGGTCTCTTTAGGCAGGGCAAGGCAAGGCAGGGTAATTATTAATAGGTTTAGGATTGATTAAACAATTTCAGCTGGCTCTGGAATATAGGGACCGTCTCTAGCTGTTTCAGCCTGGCCCTGAGGTGATTAGGGCAGAGGAATATTGCCTTCTGAAGTACAAGAGCCAGTTAGAGAAGGTGATTCAGAGTATGGGCTGTTAAGTGGTTGGTTTGCATATGAAAGGTGTGTTTACAGGGGAGTAGTTTGCTATCTCCAGGAATTAACTATTCCTAGAATAAGTTTCTCCAGATGCCAGAGCATCAAGAATATGGAATGAAATCTGGAGAATAGGATATAGGAAACAAAATGGACTCCCATTCTGATTTACAAAATGACATTTTATTAGATAATTGAGAACAGCAGAGCTTGCACTTATGGGATCTCAGATGGGAAAGATTTCAAAGATTTGACCTACTATACGGTGCATGAATCTATTCTTCACCATTTTCAAGATGTGGTAGTCAGCCTATATGCACATGGCTTAGATTGATGGGATTTTCTTTTTCCTTTCCTGGGCTATTATCTATCTTCCTATAATATCTTCTCCTTAACGCTACCAATTGGTTCTCAACTATCAAATCTGCCAAGTATAATGTCCTGATTTTCTTTGACTTCCTCCACTACCAGGACTATACTGGGAATCTAGAATGTAATCTGAGTGGGTGGTGTAAAAGAAGTTTAGTGGGTGTAAGAAATAAAAAGGCAAAGCAGGGCACAGTGGCTCACTCCTGTAATCCCAGCTACTCTGGAGGCTGAGGATGGCTAGAGTCCTGGAGTTCAAGGGTAGCCTGGGCAACATAACAAGACTCCCCCATCTTTAAAAAAATAAAATAAAATAAAATAAAGAAATAAAAAGGTAGGATGGTGAGTCCTATACAGAAATGTAGCTTTAAAAACTTCAGAGACTGAAAAGGTAACTTGTAAGAAAGGTCATGGAAAGAACTACAAACTAAAAGTTGTGTATCAGGGTAAGGAGTTACATACATGATTTCTATTTACACTTCAAAAAAAACATTAAACATTACCACTTCTATTTTATTTATGAGTGTGTTAGTTCATTTTGCATTGCTGTAGAGGAACACCTGAGACTGGGTATTTTATAAAGAAAAGAGGTTTATTTGGCTCACTGTTCTGTAGACTGTACAAGCATGGCCTCAGCATCTCTTCTGGTGAGGGCTTCGGGGAACTCGCAATCATAGAAGACATACGGAAAGCAGTCATGTCACATGGTGAGAGAGAAAGAGCAAGAGAGAGAGGAGTAGGGACCATTCTCTTTTAAACAAGCAGCTCTACAGTGAACTTTTATTACAGCCTGGGGGTTGGGGTAGGGGTAACAAATCCATTCATGGGGGATCTACCCCCATGACCCAAACACCTCCCACCAGGCCCCACATGGAGCAAAATTCTGGAAGCAAAAATGGCCATGCTTAGCATGGTTACCGTTAGATCACAGAACTGTGAAAACACCAACATATATAGAAGAGTTCAGAAAATGCTTAAGACTTTAAATGGAATGTGGGTTTGGGAAGCGTTTTCCATAGCATTGGAATTAATCTGAAAGCAGCTCTTAAAAATGATTCTGCTGGTGGCACTATGCTAGTTAATGGAGAAAAGGAATCACACTAAAATGCCTACATAAACTGGTAAGAGTAATCTAGACTTGGGTAACAAAAACCCCTAACAAGCAATTTCATTAACTTTCCTCCAATGCATGAGATCTTTTTCATAGATAAACACATTTATGCATGATAGCTTTACATAGAAACAAACATTTTCCCAGAATACAGCTTTAAAATTTTTGCTTTAGCCATACTAAGAACATTTTTTATCAGAACTTTCCAAACCATGTCTTTTAGCTGTGTTTTCCATGATCTTGATCTCTCTGTATACTGTAATATAAAATGATGCCATTAAAATTATGCAATACTATTGTATAAAGATTTTTCTTTTCTTGCAGCTCTGTGTCTCTTTCTATCTCTGACAAAATTTATGGTATCCTGAGTTGTTTAGAATTCTGAACTAAATTATTCTTTAAAGAAATCCCTCCCATTTCATCTTCTTTTGCTTTTCTGTATGTCTTTGCCAATTTTCCCATCACAATAGTGAAATGAAACAATTTGCAAAAATTATATTCTTACCTTTTATTATTCTCACTTTAAAAACAAAGTTTTTCTTATAAAATGCAACTCATTTTTAAACACCTTGTAATGCATTTCATTAAGGCTGACTGTTTTACAACACTTTATCTAATAAAATTATATTTTGTCAACTTCTCTTCTTATTTCCAAAATCCTGACTTAAAAAATGTCTTTGTTCTATAACCTGACTAGGCATAATGCTTTATTTTTTAGTGAGTTTGCTGAAATAGACATTCAATACCTTTTTGTAAAGAAATTACTTTCTGATACAATGAAATGGATTCCAGAATATCTTTTTCATAGTTACTGAATATTGATCTATGGTGTTTATTACTCAAACAATATTTTTGTGTAGTGAGTCCATGATTTTTTAATTGTAGTGTCTTCACTTTTAAACAGGTGTGACAATCACACTCCTTAGTAATGACGATTTATATATGCAAGACTTACATGCCTCAAGTTTTGTTGCTTTTGTTCTATTTTGTACTAAAATTACTCAAATAGCCTTGCTTTAATGATGCTTCATTTGTATCAATTTCAGTTGAAATTCTGAAACAGTTCATTTGAATGTATTGTTTTTGCTTCTAGATTGCAGTGGTGGAAGAAGATGGTCGGGAGGATAAAGCGACAATTAAATGTGAAACTTCTCCTCCTCCTACCCCTAGAGCCGTCAGAATGACTCACACTCTCCCTTCTTCCTACCACAATGATGCCAGAAGGTGAGACTCTCCAGGCGCACTGCACGCTGAATGCTCTCCTTCCAAAAATTTTCCACTTCCTTCAATGTTGTCAAATAGACTACTTAAAAATGTATATGAAAAATTTGATTTGCACCATAACCCTCCATTAGGATATTGTCCTGTTCCCTCTCCCCTCACATCATTTGTGAAACCACCCAATTTCCATTTGAGATCAAATTTTTAATTTTCTTTTTTTATTTGAGACAGAGTCTTGCTCTGTCACCCCAGGTAGAGTGCAGTGGCGTCATCATAGCTCACTGCAATCTCAAACTCCTGGGCTCAAGCAATCCTCCCGTCTCAGCCTCCACAGTAGCTGGGACTACAGGCGCAGACCACCAAACCCTGCTAATTTTTCTATTTTTAGTGGAGACGGGGTCTCGCTCTTGCTCAGGCTGGTCTCAAATTCCTGACCTCAAGTGATCCTCCTGCTCGGCCTCCCAGAGTGCTAGGATTACAGGCATGAACCACCATGCCCAGCCCAAATTTTTAACTTTAAAATTAATCATCTTTGTGGTCTTGTTATTAGTCAATACATTTAAGGATAGCTCTTCTAATTTTAGTAGATATTTCCCTGCCTAAACAGGGTCAGGCTAGCGGAAAGACTTACTAGGCATAGTAACAAAAAACTAAAGGGATTCTAGGACAAAATTACAAATTTGGATTATAATGTAAGAGTAATTAAGGTCTGCAAAGTCCATAATTGTGCCTCATTTATCTTTAGCAGCCAGGTATGTGCACCCTGTGGATGCTGCTGCTGCCAGCAATAATAACTCTTCAGACAGAAAGTTCTTAGAAAGGAAAAAAAAAAATGGTACATTGGCCAAAACATTAAAGGAAAAGATAAATCCATGTGGGGAAATATGTCATTTGTCATAGCAACTCTTTTATCCACATGTCTAAAAGAACTGTAAACATATTTCTATAATAATGAAATTAATGATATAAAAAATCTCATCATATAGCTTACATCATAAACTTATGTTCTCCTACTTTCTTGTCAACTGCAGCATTTCTAGACACATAATTGAAATAACAAAATGTATTGACTTAAGGATTAATACTGTGTTTAGGAAAGAATATTTCATCTAAATAGTATGTTTTACAATAAATGCTTTTAAAAATAGGGCTTTCTTTGTTGGCAGGCATTTTTTTCTTTTCGATTATTTTTAATTGTCAATGTGGAAAAAAGGTTACTCCAACTTCAGAATATGCTCTTTCACTCTCCAAGAAAAGAGTGAATTATATTTTTAACATATAAAACACTATTGCTTTGAAGTTTAGGATATGTGAGCTCAGATTAATTAGGATAAGTAAAGTTATGTAATTCATCATAATATTATCAATTTAATAATTATAAAAATGTTAGCAATATCTATTGAATCTCTCCTATTAATACAGTGTCAAATATATTGACCAGAAATTGAAGCCACACCAACTGCTCAGAAATCATTTTAGCTTATCATGTATCCAAAAGAATATTTGAGAACTATAATTAAGAAAAAATATATAGTGATCATTAGGGTATATGATTTTTTTTGCTCCTGGATCCCACGCAGATGATTTCAAATTAAATGAATTAGGCTCCAAAATTAAGAGAAGTAAAGATGGCTAGAAGAAAATCAAGTACAACTGTAGGCTAGAATAGCAGCTTCAATTCATATTTAGTTATATTGAAATTTTTTTACCATAGGTCGCTATGTTTAAGATTAGAGTGGGACTGGAATATTCTTAACATAAAGAAATGATATATGCCTGAGGTAATGCATGCCCCAATTACCCTGATTTGATTAATTCACATTGTATGCCTGTATCAAAATATCACATGTACCTTATGTATACAATATATGTACCCATAATAATTTAAAAAAAGAAAAAAAATTAGAAAAACAAATTCTGAGAAAGAAATAGATAATGGGTCAAGTGCTAAATAACAGAAGGTCATTTAACATGCAGCTAATAAACCAATCTCTATTCATTGATTAGTTTGAGATTTTACTGAAAATAAAGGGAAAAAAGCCATTTGGAACAAAAATAAATTTTTCTAGTGAAAATTTGGAGGTTCAGGCCCCTGAGGCTGAGGAAACTATACTTCAATATCTTAAGAGGCAAAATGGGAAGAAAAGAAAAAATAACATTCAAAGTCTATGTGTTCCTCCTTTGGTACATTTATAAAGAAAAATGTCTTATGTACCCTGTGGATGGTGCATCAAAATGAACAGTCTGCCCTCTTTTGTGTTTTGCAGTAGTTTATCTGCCTCTCTTGAGCCAGAAAGCCTTGGGCTTGGCAGTGCCACTAGTAGCCAAGACTCTCTTCACAAAGCTCCCAAGAAGAAAGGAATCAAGTCTTCAATAGGACGTTTGTTTGGTAAAAAAGAAAAAGCTCGACTTGGGCAGCTCCGTAAGTATGCGTGTGTTAGACTTTCCCCTGCTACACATTTTAGTCACTTAGCAGTGTCCATCTATCCTTCATTTCACTCCATTTCTCTTTTATTTTTTTCTCTTTTCTACCTGGCAAACTTTCTGTCTTAATCAGATTTGTAAGTCCAATTTAGCTGAATAATGCTTAATAAAAGTTACAGTGAAAGAATATTATAAAGCTTTCAGTCCTTTTATTTCTCTGTTAATAACAATAGCTAGAAATTATTTAATGCTAACTCTTTGATAGGCGCAATTGCTCTATGAGGCAAACATTATTACTGTCCTTCTTATTTTATTGATGAGTAAACAATGTCTTAGTAATGTCACAGAACTAGGATATTCATCCTGGTGCCAATATTTCAAAATCAGTTTAAAACCATTGAGTAATACTACCGCTTAGAGCATAGATGTGTACAAAAGCTTAGCTATGTAACTTTAAAAGCTTTTCTGTTGAAAAAATGGAGAAGCCTACAAAATAACCCAAAAGAATTTTGAATATTAATAAAGCTTTTTAATATGTATGGCATAAAATGTAAGGAATAGGTTTTCTTTGTTTAAAGCTACTACAGCTTATCTTCTCCCTAATAAACTCTATGGTGTGTAGGTGAGGTGCCGGAGAGAATAGGACAATAGGGATTGTGCTAGAATTAGTTATTGTTAGTGACTAATTGATTAAAATGTAGAACAGCACATTTGAAATGATCTATAACATGTTAATATATAAACATATTAATATTTATAAATAGATGGAGAATAGATATATACATACCTACATAATTGAAACAAAAAGAATATATGATATTTCTGGAATGATATATTCACTTGGCTTTTGGGGGTGTCTTTCTATTAATATATATTTACATTTAGAGTTAAATTATTATGAAAGGATTAAACTCTTACCTCCAATGGTTAAGTGCTGAACAGAGTGACACAAACTTCTTAGTACTTTCTTTAGTTTCTCAAATAAAGGAATAATTATTTGCAAGGAAAGCTTAACTCCAAGACTTAGTTTCCTGCCTTACCACCAAAAGAATTTATGAGTATGATATTCACGTTTGCAAATTTATTACTACAGTATTAAAAAATGCCTTTCCTGCCCAGGCTGCAGTACAGTGGCTCTATCATACCTCACTGCAGCCTCAAACTCCTGGCTTCACAAAGTGCTGGGATTACAGGCGTGAGCCACTGTGCCTGGCCATGCAATTCATTTTCTTTATGGTCATCTGCCAAATGGTATTATAATTGTCTGAACTCATGACCTGCTATAATAAGCATAATAAAAAAATAATTTCATAGTGACAAAATCAGCATCAACATTGCACCAGCATTATTTAGCAAGTATAGTCATGTATTGCTGAATGATGAGGATATGTTCTGAAAAATGCATCCATTAGGCAATTTTGTTGTTGGGGGAACATCGTAGAGCATGCCTATACAAACCTAGATTGTATAGCCTCCTACACACCTAGGCTATATAGTACAGGCTGTTGATCCTAGGCTACAAACCTGTATAGCATGTCACCAGTACTGATTACTGTAGGCAATTGTAACACAGTGGTAAGTATTTGTGTATCTAAGCATATCTAAACATAGAAAAGGTACAGTAAAAATACGGTATTATAATTTCATGGGACCACTGTCGCATATGCAGTTGATCATTGAGTGAAACATTGTTATGCAGCACATGACTGTACATTTCTATATACAAAATTTGGGTTGCTTTGCTGGCCTTTACCCTAAACTTTGGATTGTTCCTTGATGCTCTGGAACCAACAGATACAATAAATTTCACAACGTATCAATTAGAAATGACTCATTCTCTGTATGGTGAAAGGGTCTTGCTTTGAGTACAGTAGTGGTTAACTTCAATTAGGAATATAATTATTACATACCATTTATGAGCCAGGCACTATGCTTAGATGCATTCACCAGTTAGCTAACAGACTAACAGACATGGAACAATTTAGTAACAATTTATGAATTCAAGTGTGTTTAAATACAAACGAAGTGGTATTGATTCATGCTGAAGGTCGAATGAAAGAAAGATGAAGCTACCGATTAAGTAGCAGATGTAGTCTTAATTTCTCTAGAGTTAAAGCTTTCTTTTTCATACAATGACAGAGACCTCTGCTGGACAAACGGAGTGACAGAGGCCTTGTCATGTGGGTTTTGGCAAGAAATTCCTACAAACTTTTATCTCAAAGGCCAGTATAAAACAAATTATTTTGAATGGAATGTAAGACCTGGGAAAAGTGGAGATATTTGCCTTTTTCAACCTAAATAACAGAGAGAGGCTATCTAAAAGAAAATATGTTTATTTGAGAATAGGACATTTTAATGAGAATCTGCATAAACTATCTGCGTATTCAGAGAGGTAAAGGAAGGTTTTTAAAGGAAAAAAATGAGGATTACATAATTGTTTTGAAATAATTATCCTTGGCTATAAAGATCAGTAACAAGGGTGACACGAGTCTGAGGTTGGACAGACAGTTACCAGGCAGATGTCCCCGCAGAATTATTTTTTGTGTAAGGTTGTAATGGCCCTAGTGCCAGGCTGTGGCTTTTGTGGAGATTTTTGTATGTTTGTTTGTTTGTTATCAGTCATACAAGCATGAGAATTCTCTCTTCATGACATTTGCTGACTCTATTTGCCACGGTTGTCATGATATTAGAGACTCTATTTTGATTCTGACAACTTTACATTACACCTTCACAATCCAAATGAATAGATACCTCCAACTAGTAGCATCCATAGATCTGGGCATGTGAGAATCTTTTCTTGAGTCCTGCAGCCCTGGGCCTTAGGAGGCCCCGCACTTTGTAACACCTTCTTTAAAAAATTCTAAGACCCCCTCTGTTGTCTGGGAAAGGCTAGGGCTGGCTGTGCCATCTGGGCAAGGCGTCCCTAGCCAAGACCTGGACCTGGGGTCCAATCACCGTAAGCATTGAAATTTTATTGGTTCCAGTTCAGACACTGGGACCAGCCAAGGAGGCAGTGCTATCTGAGCAGGGTGCCTGATTCAAACAAATCAAACCACGTAGGCCTGGGTCCCTGTTTCTCCCCTTCCAGGTTTTGCCTGACACTCTCTCCCAGCATGCACTTGACCAGATGCCCCAGGGAATCTGGTGACTTCCATCTGTAGGGTCATTCTGGACCAGTGGCCTGACCTTGGTTCCAAGAGGGTTGTCTGGCAAGCAGATCACTCACTCTAACTGGCTGGAATGGTATTGTATGAAATTGGATCACTAGATTGTTGTCCCGTTGATTTGGGGCGACTCAAACTGTTTATAGAAAAAGGGGGCTGGCAAAAAATACTTGACTGGGCCCCTCATGCCTAGGAGTTATCCTACCTCAACACTTCCAAGTCCTCAAAGACATCATAGAAGTAAGAATGCCTGAGTGATAGCCCAGAAAACGCCACAAAGGGCAAGGGAGCTGGTTTGCACATGCGTAACCACTGACAAGGTGATCACTTATTATGAAAGTAGTCTACTGAATCCTGGAACTCAAGCTCTACAAGCCTGAGCACCTCAGGGCATGAGAAGGGTGGAGTTAATTATGCTCTTTCTACATGGTTCCTTAATGGACCTCCTGAAGAATGAGTTGCCTCTAGCTTCCAGTATTTCTCATCTAGGGCACTCTTGCCATTTTGAGGAACACAGGCTACAGGATTCTTTACTTATTGAAGAATGTTTAGAATCCTTGTCCCTGTCCAATATATACTAGTTGTACTTTGCAGTCATTATAATATCCAAAAACATGCACCCTCCCTCAACATATACAAATATTTACATTCTCCCTAGGAACTGACTGGTACTATCTCCAGTTAAAACCACTGGTGTATAGCACTGTCCAACATTAATATAATGCAGGCCACAAATATCAACCACATACGTAGATTTTCTAGTAGCTTAGAAAAGTCAAAAGGGACAGGTGGGATTAATTTTAATTAATTATATTTTATTCAACCCAATATATGAATAATATTGTCATTTCGACAGACAATATAATACTAGCAAACATTATTGATGTTATATAATTATTAATTATATAATTAATAATAAGATATCACACATCTTATTTCTTGTACTAAATTTTCAAAATCTGGCATGTACTTCACACGTATAGCCCATAAATCAGACAAGCTACATTTCAAATGGTTAATAGTCACATGTGGCTGGCGAATAAAACATCGGTATAGGTAAGTAGCTATTTCTGAAGTCCACACAGCTGTATTAGCTCAGTAACACTTGAATAAGGATGAGAAGGACTCTCACCAGATTTATATAATCATCCATAGAGTTAAAGATAGTCCATAAGCTGATTTGGTTGAGGTTGCCCTTGCCAGTTAGTTGGTCAGGTATGTGGAAAATGAATCTGAGGTAAGTGAGGCAGCTGGGTCAATTCTATGAAAAAAATGTCCTCCCTCAGAAATGTTGTAATTGGGCTGAAAAATGCACTTGCTGGGACTTTTGCTCCCGTTTAAGGGTTTTTGTCCTGCATGTGGTGCTTAAAAATAATTTTACCTACTATGGCCTTAAATGCCATTTTCTATTTGGCATTTTCAAACAGGATGTGTTTCTAATTATCCATTAAATCCTTTGAGAATAAAAGATTAGGTTTTTAAAGCACTTAAAGTATTTCTAAGCTCTTCATGCTTTTTAATTTTATTTATGAGAAAAAAATTCAAATTTCTAGTTTTATTTAACTCACAAAATACTCCTAGAGTTTTCTTTATTTTTATTCCAAGCTTTCATTACTTAAAAATGTTCTTTTTCCATTAAAATATTGGGTTCTTGAAAAAATTTAAAGCATAATTTAAATGCTCTTCTTTTATTGCTCAGAAGAATAAAAAGCCTGATTCATCCAACCACCTGGTGGCTGAAAATGTTTCATTGTTTATTGAATAGGTCCGCCTCATCAATCTCTATGTCCCCATATGGACTGTTTAGAGAATTTTATGACTTTTAAGTGAATCATTCATTTCCATTTTTAAGAGAACAC